>CM047518.1:24971234-24988734 GCA_026122265.1 Ammodytes dubius
GCTTTAAACTTTGTATAAATATAAACTATAACTATGTGAGTTAGCAGGATATGGGCAGAATAAATAATAAAGTGACAGTGACACATGTAGCACCATTATTGCACGTTCTTAAGTTACAGTATTGCACATTATTTCAGTATATACAGGTGAATGACATGTACAGGGTCAGCAGTTCTGGTTGTACAGTCTGACCGCAGCAGGAAGGAAAGACCTGCGGAATCTCTCCTTCACACAGCGAGGGTGAATCAGTCTGTCACTGAAGCTGCTCTCCAGAGCAGACAGAGTGTCCTGCAGGGGGTGACAGTCGTGGTCCAGCATGGATGTAAGTTTGTCCAGGACCCTCCTGTCCCCCACCTGCTGCACTGTGTCCAGGGGGCAGCCCAGGACAGAGCTGGACTTCCTGATGACCTTGTCCAGCTTCTTCCTGTCCCTCTCTGTGATGCTGCTGCTCCAGCAGGCTACTCCGTACAAGATGGCTGATGCCACTACAGAGTCGTAGAAGGTCTTCAGGAGAGGCCCCCGTACTCCAAAAGACCTGAGTCTCCTCAGGAGGTAGAGCCGGCTTTGGCCCTTCCTGAAGAGAGCGTCCGTGTTATGAGTCCAATTCAGTTTGTGGTTCAGATGAACACCCAGGTACTTGTAAGAGTCCACTCTCTCAATGTCCCGTCCCTGGATGTTCACTGGGGCGGGGGCAGCAGAGTGGCGTCTGCGGAAATCCACCACCATCTCCTTGGTTTTCCCCGCGTTAATGAGGAGGTGGTTCCGCTCACACCAGTCCACAAAGTGGTTTGTGTGCCTGTTTGTGTGTGTGTGTGTGTGTGTATGTGCGTGCGTGAGTGCATGTGTGTGAGTGAGTGTGTGCGTGCGTGCGTGTGTGTGAGTGTGTGCGTGCGTGTGTGCGTGCCTGTGTGTGTGTGTGTGTGTGAGTGTGTGCGTGCGTGCGTGTGTGCGTGCCTGTGTGTGTGTGTGTGTGTGTGTGTGTGGTGTGTGTGTTGTCTGTGTGTGTGTGTGTGTGTGTGTGTGTGTGCGTGCCTGTGTGTGTGTGTGCCCATGTGTGTGTGTGCCCATGTGTGTGTGTGTGCATATGTGCGTGTCTGTGCGTGAGTGTGAACGTGCGTGCCTGTGCGTGTGTGCGTGCGTGCCTGTGCGTGAGTGTGTGTGTGTGTGTGTGTGTGCGTGCGTGCGTGCGTGCGTGCGTGTGTGTGTGTGTGTGTGTGTGTGTATGCGTGCCTGTGTGTGTGTGTGTGTCTATGTGTGTGTGCGTGCCTGTGTGTGTGTGCCCATGTGTGTGTGTGCCCATGTGTGTGTGTGCCCATGTGTGTGTGTGCGTGTGTGTGTGTGTGTGTGTGTGTGTGTGTGTTGTGTCTGTGTACCTACCACCCTGTGCAGCTCATCAGCAGCTTCTTTGATCCTCTCGGGGTCGTTGCTGTCCACCACGTAGATCAAACCCTGAAAACAAAACAAAACAAAACAACATAATTACAAATGGACCCTTTTTATTTTTTTACTAAGGAAAAGGGGTAGGACTAAATAAGTGTATACTTCTTCCTGCTCCTTTTCAGGCATATCTCAGCAACACAGATAACTTTTTTTTTTTTTTTTTTTTTTTTTGTGAAAACATAATTTTTGTTTATTGTATTTCCATGCTTTTCATTTTGTTTTGTATGTTGATATGTCTGAAATAAACTGAATCAAATCAAATCAAATCAAATCAAACCAAACCCTTGCAAAAGTTCTGGTTCCAAAATAAATTATCTAAATGTCTCAAGTTTCTCAAGTGTACATAAAATATTATACTATATTGGATTAGACACAGATAGCAAAGAGACAGAGCTGTCCATTAAAGGTGCTACAAAGAACTTTTAAATATTTCTGAAACAGTCTCATATTTTCCTTTTATGATCATTAAGTACATGTAACAGCAAACGAGACCATCAGTGCAAAGAAAGCTATTTTTATATAGTTTTTTCTTAATGCCTTTGTCATGGGTATACGCTCAACCAGGAACAACAGCTGGCATGGTAAAAACACTACCGCTTTTGTCCAAAGGGGGTGAAAGAATTAACAGAAACTGGAAGTTCTTAAAGGCATATGACTCTATGGCTGTAAAATAATAAAATAATGTCAATAGTAGGACTGCTAAATAACCCTATTTGTCGTTATAGCATTAGTACTTGTAGTAACTCACGGGAGGCTTCTTATTGCACATTGAAGGAGCTTTATTTCGTTCCTGGCGAACACAGTGTGCAGCATACCGTACGTAACATGGCTTTCTTTATAGGTCCATGGGCAGAACAGAGGCACATCACTGACTGAACTTGTTCTGTGCTTACTATAGGTTAACTCAACCGTAACAACAGAGGGTTGCTGCCACCTAGTGGACCAGCGGACATGTTTTAATTACTCTGCCCAGTTATCACAGTACTATAATAAGGAGGAGTTGATTTCAGGGGACTACAGATGAAAAATAGCGTTTTGGCTAATTCTGGCATTTTTAACCCATGTATGATCATGTGTTTTATTAATTTGCACTGTCCCCTTCTAAAATAAAATAAACTGAATTGAATTTTATTTGAGTAACAGTGATTTTACCTTTGTGTTGGTGAAGTAGTGTCTCCACAGCAGTCTGATCTTAGTTTGACCGCCAACGTCCCAAACTGTAAAACTGATGTTTCTATACTCCACAGTCTCCACATTAAAACCTGCACACACACACACACACACACACACACACACACACACACACACACACACACACACACACACACACACACCACACACACACACACACACACACACACACACACACACACACACACACACACACACACACACACACACACAGGAGTTTATTTATATGATTTTGTATTATTTTATATTTCCATGAACCGTGTGTGTGAATGTAGCCTATCACTGACCGATAGTTGGGATGGTTGTGACGACCTCGGCCAGCTTCAGTTTGTACAGCAGAGTGGTTTTACCTGCTGCATCCAGACCCACTGTAAACACACACACACACACACACACACGCGCGCGCGCGCACACACACACGCACGCACACACACACACACACACACACACACACACACACACACACACACACACACACACACACACACACACACACACACACACACACACACACACACACACACACACACACACTTTATTATTAAAAATTGTCACAAGACCCACATTTACAGCCAGATAACGGATGATATTCAGATAATATTCACACATTTTAAAAAACTGTATTCTCATATACACAAAGTCCTTCACAGACAGAAATCAATAAACAAAGTTATTAAATAAAACTACAAAATGATACAGCTGAAGATTTATTCAACAACTTTCTTTCTCATATCCTAATTATATTGACTAGTTCTACTATAGCCTAATAATAACTGTAATAAAATAATAATAAAATAATAATACCGTAATAAACATACGGTTTGACTCACCCATTAAAATCCTGACCGGAGTCTTGCTGCTGAACCGGGAGAAGACGTGTGAGATGATGGTGCCCATGGTTACGGTAGAACTCCAACTGACGGTAAACTGTGTCTGCCGGTGTGTGTGTGTGTGTGTGTGTGTGAGAGAGTGTCTGGCTTTATAGAGCAGCGAGTGTGTGTGTGTGTGTGTGTGTGTGTGTGTGTGTGTGTGTGTGTGTGTGTGTGTGTGTGTGTGTGTGTGTGTGTGTGTGTGTGTGTGTGTGTGTGTGTGTGTGTGTGTGTGTGTGCGTGCGTGCGTGCGTGTGTGTGTGTGTGTGTCATCATCCCGGTACACGGTGGCAGCAGCTACGGCGACACTGTCAACACCGCACACCGGTAAAACACTACGTCCGCCAACACAGCCTTCACAATAAAAGCACGCATGTGATTTGTTTATTTTTTATTTTCGATTGCTCAGCTTTTACTTGTGTTGTCTTTTTTATTTATCGGTTATTAACTAAATGTGTTAGGTGTAGGCTATATTAAAATATTCATAAACACGTTTGTGAACAAAATATGACTTTTGTGAACATAGAAAATATGAAAATTCTTAGTTCTTTGACTTCAGCTAATATAATCGGTCTAGGCCTATATAATAATTATAAAAAAGTGGCAAAATGTAAAATAAAGCAATGGTGACAATCTTACCAATAAGTGATAACTTGCCCTCAGTATGAGTCACCGCTACTACAAAACATATTGAATTTAGTTTTCGTATTTCGTATTTGCTGACCTGTTTGAGTTTAATTTTGTTAAATTCTATACCTCCTGTGTCGTCCTACAGTCAGCAGTTGCATCCGGAAGTGTTGCTGTTGGCAGAATTGACGCAGTCCGAATTGACGCGTGTGTTTGTTTGTTTGTTTGTTTTGGTTTGAGTTTCTCACAGACACAAAATCATCTGCAACTCGGTGAAATCTGTTCAGTGCAGAACAAACGGCATTAAAGAGGACCTATTATACTACTTTTCAGTTGCTTATCAGTGAAGGCTGCGCTCTCGCGTCCGCTCCTGGTAACACTGCTGTGTATTTATTTTCACTTACTTACCGGTGAAGACAGCGCTCTTGTGTCCTCTCCCAGCAACACTGCTATATATTTTCAGTAACACGGTACAGCGCTAATCTACTTTGTGGTGAGCGCTTGTAGCTACTATTTATGGCAGCTCTCCTGTGTTCTAAGTGACCACATTTGGTTAGTAACTCTTTTGTTTGGAAAAAAAAAAAAAAAAATAGTAATAATCCTGCCAGTAGTATATGGTTGTCAAGGATTAAGCCATGCATGTCTAAATACACACAGCTGGTACAGTGAAACTGCAATGGAGAGGGCCTGTATGAACTGTGGCTCCATGCCCTTGGCACTCAGGGTGGCTAGACTGGGAGCGTCCGACGGCTGTCGACCTTCCCTCAATGACACCACTTCCTTCGGCTCAGCCCGGCCGTTCTTGGCGGGGTAGAGCAGTGCCCCCCCCCCCCCCCCCCCGTCCAGGGAAAGGGCTAGGAACGAGCTAGCATCCAAGGTGGATTGCTTGTCGTCCGACATGGGGCTCTGGCTCGCCTGGGGCTCGATGCTCCTCAGGCAGAAGTGGCTCAAGCGCCTTTTCAGGTGCAGCCCTGCCACAGCCTCTTTGTATGTCCCTCCTTCGGAGGAGTACTTAAAGGAGCTACACATGTGCTGGAAGGATGCCAAGGCTCTCTCCCGTCCTAGTAGCCGGATGCCAGGTGTCCCCGGCCCCAGTGCAGGGTCACGGACGACCTGCTTTTAAAGGCCTACGATACAGCGGCACGTATGGGTTGGGTAGGCGACTACCCTCACCCACCGAATGCTGTCGCTCTCAACCTCTCTGCAACAAGCTGCAGTTGAGCCATCTCTGCAGTGGCGTAGCGATGCGTCACTGCAGGCCTTTGCCCTCATGTCAAGGCACTTAGGGCACGTTATGTTCACCCTTGTCCAGACTTGCCGCCAGGTTTGGCTGGCTAAGTCGCCGCTGACGAAGGCGTGCAGGAGGCCCCTCCGCTGGGCCTGTGGCGCCAGGGGAGCTGTTTGGATCAGCTGCTCTGGAGATGCCGGAGCAGGCTGCCTAAGCTTGGCAGACCAGCCGGCAGCTTTTCGGGGCTTCGCAAGAGTGTGTCCACTCCTGGCATGCCTAGGGACTCCCCGGCTGCCCCCCAGAGCCACTCTCAGCCACGTTCTCGTCCAGCGAGAGACGATGGCCTACGCAAGACTCGGCGGCCCACTCAGCGGCCCGCCCAGCAGCCTACTGACAACTTTTGTGCCCCCCGCCCGCCCGTCGTCCGGGCAGCCTCGGGCCTCAGAACCTCACCGCTTGTCTCTCAACTGTTGGAGCCACCGTTTGTATTGGTAATTAGCAGCGGGGTTCACACTGAATCTATTTTCTTCCATTCAGTCACTTACTGGTGGCTGCAGCGGTCTCGCGCCCTCTCCTGGTAACACTATGGGCTCCACTCAGTCACTTACTGGTGAAGACAGCGCTCTCGTGTCCTCTCCCGGTAGCACTGTACAGTGCTAAGCTACTTTGTTGTTGAGGCAGCGTGTCAGCTCCCCTCCAGCAGTTGTAGCTGCTATTATAGCTTTCCTTGTTTGTGGATAGAAGCAGCTGAGCTGTGTTCTAGGTTACCACATTTGTTTGGTAACTCTTTCTTTTAAAAAGAAAAAGAAAGGTGCTTTTCCATTCAGTCACTTGCCGGTGAAGACAGTGCTCTCCCGGTAACACTGCCGTGTTGGTCTGCTGCTCAGGCTCTGCTGCAGCTCGCCTGGGCACCCCACTGACAGGAGGGACCTCCTGTCACAGCTGGGGGGTCAGATCTGGCATCCTGACCCACGTCGCCTTCAGCTCTGGGCTTGGCCACTACAGGGCCCGACTCACTGCTGAGTGATTGCACCTTCAGGGTTACTGTCCTGAATGCCAGGGCAGCATCAACCAGGAGGCAGTTTGGGAACAGGTGAAACTGTTCTCCGATTGGTGTGCAGCTAGAGCTGTGGACACAGTGCACTGCGCTGTGTCCCCTGTTCTGGGGTTCTGCAGCCCCTCCTGGATAGTGGCTGCTCTCACTTCACCTTGGGAATTGAGGTGGCTGTTATCTGCTCCCCTACGCGAGGGGTTGATGATGCCACGGTAGGATGCCACAGGTTAGGGTCCCTCTTTTATTGAGGGCTTTGAGGCGGCGTCCCCCTAGGGCCCCGGGGGCTCTGGCATGGGGCCTCCCACTGGTCCTGGAGCCCTTGTTACCTCCCTCTAAGCTTCGATCCAGAGGAGGTCAAGGTGGCTGTCCATGAGGGATGCAATTTCACTCACCTTAGCCCCTGCAAGCGGGTCAGGGAGTTGCATGCCCGATCTGGGAACAGTACATGCCGGAGGTGTACTCTGGCTCATGTATCACCCTGTGGCCGAAGGCTGCGTTCCCGCAAGTCGCTTCCACACAGTCACCTTAGCCAGCACATCCAGCTGGCACGCTTGCCCCTCCCCCCCCCCAGGTGAGGAGGCCAGGTCTGAGCTAATGTGCCCGATGCGGGCTCTTGGGCTTATATTTCTGCTACCACCTGTATTCATCAGTTGGAGCAGCTCTTTGTTTGCTATTGTGCCCCTAACAAGGGTCAGGCTCTAAACAAAGCAGGGGCTGTCCCACTGGATTGTTCATACCATTGCACATGTCCATAGGACCAGTGGACGCCCCCCGCCATCCATTTAACCAGGAGTGTCTCAGCATCATGGGCTGCCCTGAGAGGGCTGCCCCTGAGGACCATCTGTGCCAAGGCATCGCCTAGCACATTTTCCAGGTTTTCAACGTCGCCATTCCCCGTCCAATGGGGTGTGGTCCTATGCCAGGCTCCGCTGTCTCCAACCAGTGAGCTGGTTGCTTGGCTTCTTCGTGACTAGATGTATATCCAGTGCTTAATGCACCGCCTCTGGCGGTCATCCAGGATTCATAGAACCGGAGTTACATACGTAACTCTGCATTATAATTTGTATACGATTTTATTGTAAATGGTTACAATATATATTTATTTTTTATTTTTATGGTTATTCATTTATCAGAGATGTGGATGAATCTCTATGTCAAAGAATGAGACGACAAAATATTTTTTGCAATTAAGTAAGAAAGCAATCTATTAATTTATGTACTTATAGGAAGAGGAGTTTTTGCTACCCAGCCCATCGAACCAGGTGCCTTTGTCGTGGAGTATAAAGGAGACCTTATATCGGTGGAGGAATGCCAGTCAAGACAATACTCTGAGACGGAGAGTACATTTATTTTTGAGTTTGAATGGCGGAAACATCGCTATTGGTGAGCATTCCGGAAATGTGCAATTTGTAGATTTTTTGGAAAGTTGTTAAATAAAGCAGCAAAATTAGCTGTGATTCAATTAGGGTTTTCTGGCCAATTACTGCTCACCTACGTAGCGGAAGAGGCCTGAGCCAGGCTGAGCCAAAGTCGGCGCATTTTCCACATAGCCTGCATTAATAGTCAATTTTTGAGTTTTTATAGCTGCTAGGCGTAAAGAGTTCACCGTTCAAAGCGGGATGTTTATTGCGGGGGAGGAGCCGCAAATTTAAATATTGCCCCTGTGTGGTAAAATGTTTAATTGCGCACTGCATTAGTTTAATCGATGAAAAATGTACGTAATCAACAAAATTCTTAACGATCAATTAGTCGATCGTCGATTGATCATGCCCATCCCTAGTTAGGACCGTTCCACATCATATTTAATAATGTTATTTAGTGTACTATGATGTTTAAATGTCTGTTCTAATGAATATTTAGATAATTCTTTTAACAGATAATTTTCTCACATCCTTTAGTATTGACGCATCCAAAGAAGATGGATCGCTGGGAAGATTGGTCAATGACAACAACAAATCTCCAAATTGCACCATTAAACAAATCGCAGTAAACAACAGGCCCCACTTATGCCTATTTGCTGTGAAGAAAATAGAAATAGGAACGGAAATTGATTACAGCTATGGAGATTCGAAGTGGCCGTGGCGTAATAAGGTAAGTTGGTTGTATTAAGCATCTTGATTTTGATATATTTTGCAAAAAAAATGCGAATAACTTGGAACAAGAACAAGTTGTCACATGCATGTTCAAAAAGAGATGTTACCATACAGATAATACTAAGCTTTATTTTTAACTATTTTCTTCTAGTGATTACACGTGGAGTGATTGCCTTGTGCAATCTAACCTCTGATTGTTCAAATCAATTAAACTCAAGTTTCTAGAGATGCAATATAAAGCTTCCTGAGCATCTGCAAGTTTAACAAGGTTATTTTGAAAATAATCTACTGGCATGAGCTGAATACATTGTGTTTTGATCTCATATTACAGGTGCCAATCAGTCAGTCTCCTGCAGTGGAAGCAGAGTCAAAAAAAATCCCTGCTGCAGAAGACACTTCACCTACCGAGTCCGATTTTGCGGATAATGTTGGGACACAGGTAATAGCGAAGTGATGACACTGCTTCCTGAAACTGTGTTACATTCCGGATTTTCAAAGTCATCATGTTTGTTCACAAACTACCCCATGCAGTCGTAAACTCAGATTGTTAAGTAAATTAGCAATTCAGCAGGATTTTGACTTCTCATTTTACAAAAGTATTCCAGTCAGAAATACTAAGCGGGATATAGTGCAGGAGCAGTGTAACATCGCACTGTCGTACATTTCTTGTTATGTACTTGTGGGGCCCCTGAAACTGAAATCTGTCTTTCAAGTTCCCTGTCAGGAGGCCAGTGTTACACACTCTTTTCTAGTCTTGCCTTATGGGGCCCTCCCGTTTTTATCTACATGAAATTGATTTAACTTCATTAAGAAAACACTTGTCAATATCTAAACTCAAGTTTCTAGATATGCAATTTGAAGCTTCCTGAGCAGGTGCAAGATTGACAAGGGTATTTTGAAAATATCCACTGCATCCTCTTGTATTTGTCCTGAGATGTGCTGATACCTCTGCATGGGATCATGTCATGTGCTTGGTTTTAGGTTCTGTGCTGTTCAGCAACCGTTTTCACATAAATTAACGTGTTTACCGTAAAACGATCAAAATAAAGTGCTTTATATCGGTTTTCCCTCTGAATACATTGTGTTTTGATCTCATATTCCAGGTGCCGATCAGTCCGTTTCCTGCAGTGGAAGTAGAGACCAAGAAGCTCCCTGCTGCAGAAGACACTTTCACCTACCGAGTCCGATTTTGCGGATAATGTTGGGACACAGGTAATAGCGAAGGATGACACTGCTTCCTGAAACTGTGTTACATTCCGGATTTTCAAAGTCATCATGTTTGTTCACGAACTACCCCATGCAGTCCTAAACTCAATTGTTAAGTAAATTAGCAATTCAGCAGGATTTTGACTTCTCATTTACAAAAGTATTCCAGTCAGAAATACTAAGCGGGATATAGTGCAGGAGCAGTGTAACATCGCACTGTCGTACATTTCTTGTTATGTACTTGTGGGGCCCCTGAAATTGAAATCTGTCTTTCAAGTTCCCTGTCAGGAGGCCAGTGTTACCACTCTTTTCTAGTCTTGCCTTATGGGGCCCTCCCGTTTTTATCTACATGAAATTGATTTAACTTCATTAAGAAAACACTTGTCAATATCTAAACTCAATTTTCTAGATATGCAATTTGAAGCTTCCTGAGCAGGTGCAAGATTGACAAGGGTATTTTGAAAATATCCACTGCATCCTCTTGTATTTGTCCTGAGATGTGCTGATACCTCTGCATGGGATCATGTCATGTGCTTGGTTTTAGGTTCTGTGCTGTTCAGCAACCGTTTTTCACATAAATTAACGTGTTTACCATAAAACGATCAAAATAAAGTGCTTTATATCGGTTTTCTCTGAATACATTGTGTTTTGATCTCATATTCCAGGTGCCGATCAGTCCGTTTCCTGCAGTGGAAGTAGAGACCAAGAAGCTCCCTGCTGCAGAAGACACTTCACCTACCGAGTCCGATTTTGCGGATAATGTTGGGACACAGGTAATAGCGAAGTGATGACACTGCTTCCTGAAACTGTGTTACATTCCGGATTTTCAAAGTCATCATGTTTGTTCACGAAACTACCCCATGCAGTCTAAACTCAGATTTTAAGTAAATTAGCAATTCAGCAGGATTTTGACTTCTCATTTTACAAAAGTATTCCAGTCAGAAATACTAAGCGGGATATAGTGCAGGAGCAGTGTAACATCGCACTGTCGTACATTTCTTGTTATGTACTTGTGGGCCCCTGAAACTGAAATCTGTCTTTCAAGTTCCCTGTCAGGAGGCCAGTGTTACACACTCTTTTCTAGTCTTGCCTTATGGGGCCCTCCCGTTTTTATCTACATGAAATTTGATTTTAACTTCATTAAGAAAACACTTGTCAATATCTAAACTCAAGTTTCTAGATATGCAATTTGAAGCTTCCTGAGCAGGTGCAAGATTGACAAGGGTATTTTGAAAATATCCACTGCATCCTCTTGTATTTGTCCTGAGATGTGCTGATACCTCTGCATGGGATCATGTCATGTGCTTGGTTTTAGGTTCTGTGCTGTTCAGCAACCGTTTTCACATAAATTAACGTGTTTACCGTAAAACAATCAAAATAAAGTGCTTTATATCGGTTTCCTCTGAATACATTGTGTTTTGATCTCATATTCCAGGTGCCGATCAGTCCGTTTCCTGCAGTGGAAGTAGAGACCAAGAAGCTCCCTGCTGCAGAAGACACTTCACCTACCGAGTCCGATTTTGCGGATAATGTTGGGACACAGGTAATAGCGAAGTGATGACACTGCTTCCTGAAACTGTGTTACATTCCGGATTTTCAAAGTCATCATGTTTGTTCACGAACTACCCCATGCAGTCGTAAACTCAGATTGTTAAGTAAATTAGCAATTCAGCAGGATTTTGACTTCTCATTTTACAAAAGTATTCCAGTCAGAAATACTAAGCGGGATATAGTGCAGGAGCAGTGTAACATCGCACTGTCGTACATTTCTTGTTATGTACTTGTGGGGCCCCTGAAACTGAAATCTGTCTTTCAAGTTCCCTGTCAGGAGGCCAGTGTTACACACTCTTTTCTAGTCTTGCCTTATGGGGCCCTCCCGTTTTTATCTAGTGAATTTGATTTTACTTCATTAAGAAAACACTTGTCAATATCTAAACTCAAGTTTCTAGATATGCAATTTGAAGCTTCCTGAGCAGGTGCAAGATTGACAAGGGTATTTTGAAAATATCCACTGTACCTCTTGTATTTGTCCTGAGATGTGCTGATACCTCTGCATGGGATCATGTCATGTGCTTGGTTTTAGGTTCTGTGCTGTTCAGCAACCGTTTTCACAATAATTAACGTGTTTACCGTAAAACATCAAAATAAAGTGCTTTATATCGGTTTCCTCTGAATACATTTGTTTTGATCTCATATTCCAGGTGCCGATCAGTCCGTTTCCTGCAGTGGAAGTAGAGACCAAGAAGCTCCCTGCTGCAGAAGACACTTCACCTACCGAGTCCGATTTTGCGGATAATGTTGGGACACAGGTAATAGCGAAGTGATGACACTGCTTCCTGAAACTGTGTTACATTCCGGATTTTCAAAGTCATCATGTTTGTTCACGAACTACCCCATGCAGTCCTAAACTCAGATTGTTAAGTAAATTAGCAATTCAGCAGGATTTTGACTTCTCATTTTACAAAAGTATTCCAGTCAGAAATACTAAGCGGGATATAGTGCAGGATCAGTGTAACATCGCACTGTCGTACATTTCTTGTTATGTACTTGTGGGGCCCCTGAAACTGAAATCTGTCTTTCAAGTTCCCTGTCAGGAGGCCAGTGTTACACACTCTTTTCTAGTCTTGCCTTATGGGGCCCTCCCGTTTTTATCTAGGTGAATTTGATTTTACTTCATTAAGAAAACACTTGTCAATATCTAAACTCAAGTTTCTAGATATGCAATTTGAAGCTTCCTGAGCAGGTGCAAGTCTAACAAGGGTATTTTGAAAAGAATCTACTTCTATGAGCTGAAATATCTTTTTTCAAAGTTCCCTTTCAGGAAGCCAGTGTTGCACACTCTTTTCTAGTCTTGCCTTATGGGGCCCTCCCGTTTTTATCTATATGAAATTGATTTAACTTCATTAAGAAAACACTTGTCAATATCTAAACTCAAGTTTCTAGATATGCAATTTGAAGCTTCCTGAGCAGGTGCAAGATTGACAAGGGTATTTTGAAAATATCCACTGCATCCTCTTGTATTTGTCCTGAGATGTGCTGATACCTCTGCATGGGATCATGTCATGTGCTTGGTTTTAGGTTCTGTGCTGTTCAGCAACCGTTTTCACATAAATTAACGTGTTTACCATAAAACGATCAAAAGAAAGTGCTTTATATCGGTTTCCTCTGAATACATTGTGTTTTGATCTCATATTCCAGGTGCCGATCAGTCCGTTTCCTGCAGTGGAAGTAGAGACCAAGAAGCTCCCTGCTGCAGAAGACACTTTACCTACCGAGTCCGATTTTGCGGATAATGTTGGGACACAGGTAATAGCGAAGGGATGACACTGCTTCCTGAAACTGTGTTACATTCCGGATTTTCAAAGTCATCATGTTTGTTCACGAACTACCCCATGCAGTCGTAAACTCGGATTGTTCAGTAAATTAGCAATTCAGGAGGATGTTGACATCTCATTTTTCAAAAGTATTCCAGTCAGAAATACTAACCGGGGGTTAGTACAGGAGCAGTGTAATAACTAAAATTGATTTTACTTAATTGAGAAAAAGCCTGTCAAACTTCCTGAGCAGGTCAAATGTAACAAGGGTCAAGTCATGCTTGCTCACAAATTGATTATTTTCTGTATGTTCAGGTGTTTACTTCCCAAGTAACTTCCCTAGTGGATTATTCTGACAGTGATGATTCCATGGAAGTTGCTCCAGAAAAGGTAAGGAAAGTAAACATGAATTTACATAGATACTGTGGATGCCATTATATGATTCATAAGTGTTTCACTTTTTATCTTTTCCAAACGATGTCAAGAAAAGTGGATAACAATACATTGACATACATTTATCACCAGCTGGATAGTGAATCAGATTCTTCAGGACCCCAGTACCATTCAGATTCAACTTTAGTTGATGAAACTGACGATCCTGATTATATAAAAGCTCATTCCAGTGAGCAATCATTTTTCGTGCCAATGCTGAAAAGGACCAAAAGTATTCTGGTAGGCATCTGAATCTCTGAATAACATAAGATAGTTGAAGTCACATTCTCCCTCACGTCTTTAACTTTTAATTTATTTAATTTAAAAAATTTGGATAACCTTGACAAAACTAATTTTTTGCAGATGAAGGATAGAGTACCAGATTTTTCCAATAGTCTCTACGATTCAACTGATGACAGCACAGAGTGCAATTCTCCCAAGAGTGAAATGGGGGCCAAAAGGCCAAGGAGAGACCGCTGCTGTCCTGTGAGTCCCTTTGTTCATAATCCTTGAAATGTCACATTACTGAATTCAACACCAGGTTTACTGCCTAGACCCTGCTTATAGACCATGCATTAGATCTGTGCTATTAAATATTGAAAAGTGTCAGTTTTTCAATTGGAGTCAGAAATTCAGAGGTTGTGTTAATTTGATTTGATTTTTTCTTCTTCAAAAGATTGGATCAGATGACTCAAGTTTTGACAGTGAAGATGACTATATTCCACACCCCAGTGAGGAAACCACAGACAGTGACGGCTTGGAATTATCTATGAAGGCTAAAGCCAAGAAAAAAAGTACATCTGCTGTTAAAAGCAGAAGTAAGTCCACCAGTCAGAGCAGTAAGAATGCAAGCCACAACAACAGTGGGTCCAGCACAGACAGCAACTGCAGCTTAGAGTCATCCATAAAAGATAAAGAAAAGAACAAAGTTACATCCAATGTCAAAAGCAGAAGTAAGTCCATCAGTCAAAAAGGGTTTGCACCCAGTCAGAGAAGAAGTAAGACGTCAAACCAGAGCAGCTCTGGTCCAGCAAAAGCATAAGACAGAACTTTGTAACAATAGCTGATGAGAATGAGGAAACAGTGGTGCAAACACATATTAATGAGGATTCAAGTGTTCCACTGCCCTTTGAAGAAGAGCTATGTGTTTATGTTAACCCAGTTTTAAAAGGGGAGGATGGATCAAGGAAATACAACAAGAAACATCGCTGCTTTTACTGTGGACAAGTTGTTCAGAAAATGTCCAGACACTTGTTGCGCAAGCACAGTGATCAAGTAGATGTAGCAAAGGCATGTAGTTTGCCAAAGAACTCCAGTGAAAGAAGGCGGCAGTTAGATTACATCCGAAATAAGGGGAATTTTGAACACAACATTGATGTTTTGGAGAAGAAAAGAGGCAAGCTTATCCCATGTAAACAACCAACAAAAAAAAGTGAAGGAGGAAAATTTGCTCATTGTGTGTACTGCTACGGATTGTTCACAAAGCGAGTGATGTGGCGACATTTTCAAGTCTGCCAATTCAAGCCCCAGAGTAATCCTTCAAAACAGGGTAAAACAAGAGTTCAAGCATTGTGTGCATTTGCTGAACCTGTTCCACAAGGATATAGCAATGCATACTGGAAGTTCCTAAGCAACATGAACCAAGACAACATTGCAGTTGCAGTGAAGAAAGACCCCTGCCTCCTCAAGTATGGCTACAGATTATTCAGGAAGGTTGAGAAAGTGATCAGCCAACACCAGTTTGTCCGCCAAAAACTGCGAGAGCTTGGCCGATTGCTCCTAGAGGTGACTAAAAGTAAACCTGTTAAGACCATAAGGGACCTCATAAAACCTGGGGAGTATAATCGAGTTGTCAATGCTACTGGATGTCTTGCTGGGTTGAATGAAGAAACGGGAACATATAAAATACCATCACTGGCTCGCAAGGTTGGACATAGTTTACATTCCTTAGCCATGTATCTCAAATCTGAAGGATTAAAGGAAAATGACAAACAGGCTGTGCAAGATGCTGATGACTTTGCAGCTCTGTACAAGGAAAGCTGGAAATTTGATATTGGAGGTCTAGCGAAAACTCAGCTTGACCAGACCAAATGGAACGCCCCTCAACTCCTACCATTTACAGAAGATGTAAAAAATCTTCATTCCTTTTTGTCTGAAAAACAGCTGCAGGACTTGAATGCCCTGAAAGAAAACCCGTCACCTTCAAGATGGAAAAAGCTTGCCAAAGTATCGCTGACACAGGTTATCCTCTTCAACCGCCGTCGGGCAGGAGAGGTATCCAGAATGCCTCTGTCTGTGTACTTATCCAAGGATACATCAGAAACACATGAAGATGTTAATTTGGCCCTCACAGCGCTTGAGCAGAAACTTTGCAAACATTTTTTACGCATGACTATAGTAGGGAAGAGAGGAAGGAAAGTACCGGTTCTTATAACTCCACTCATGAGAGAATCACTTGACACTCTAACAGAGAAGCGAGAAGAATGTGGAGTGCTGAAGGAAAATGAATACTTGTTTGCCCTGCCCCATTCTATCCACTACCTCCGGGATCAGACTGCATTCGGCAGTTTGTGAAGGAATGTGAAGACATCAGAAATCCCCAGGCGCTTACCTCAACAAAATTAAGAAAACACATTGCCACTCTCTCAGCTGTCCTCAATCTCAAAACAACAGAACTTGACCAGTTGGCGGATTTCCTTGGACATAACATTGCTGTCCACAGGCAGCACTACCGCCTTCCAGAGGGTACCCTACAGTTGGCCAAAATAAGCAAAGTTCTCCTGGCATTAGAACAGGGAAGGCTAGGAGAATACAAGGGCAAGAGTCTGGATGAGATCCAGCTTGATGTGAATGGTAATTCCTCCTCACACTCATAGCTCATAATTTTTTTGAGGTGTACTAGTATAGGGTATTAATTCATTTAGCCAGTGTCTATGGGAAGGATGGAGTGCATAAATCCAATTTTGTAAAATAATAATTTTCTCAGATGCACCGTCAATTAATTAATATTTGAGTTTTACATCTCTGGCACTTAGGTGCCGCATTGTTGCATATTCAGTGGTGACTGTAGTAGGCTTTACAAAATGAGGATTTTTGTGGTCGATTACAAATTATGTATAACACATTTTCTGTCTATCATTTTAGAGACTGTTGATATAGAGTGTTCGCAGAAGAGTTCAGAGGAGATGGAGGGTTCAGAGGAAGACATGGACGGATCACAGCAGAAGGAAGGTATGTGCATCTCATTGTTCTGTATTTAGTTTTGAGTTATTGATTGATTAATTGATTTCAACTTTATTAAACCCCTAATATAATTTGATATTGAAGATTGTCACACAAGATTTTTCTTTAAATTTTTATAAAAAGACAAGTTAAGAACACACTTAAAAGATAGCAGACATGTATAAATCAGTGAAGTGCAAAGTTCTGGAGCTACATGTGTGTTAGAGTCTGGTAGCCACAGACAGAACAGATTTGCTGAACCTCTCCTTTTAATTTCTGGGCTGCTGTTGTCTTTTGCTGCGGCTACTCCTTAGGCTGTCCAAAGAGCTGTAGACGGGGTGAGACTGCTGCTATAGAGTGTTCGCAGAAGAGTTCACAGGAGATGGAGGGTTCAGAAGAAGACATGGACTGTTTACAGGAGAAGGAAGGTATGTGCATCTCATTGTTCTTTATTTGGTTTTGAGTTATTGATTGATTAAACTTTATTAAACCCCGAAGATTACTTGATATTGAAGACTGTAAAAAAAAAAAGAGGAATAATAGCAATTATTATTATCCCCATTTATGAGGGCTCTGTATGCTCGATTGTATGTTAGCTGCTCCAGTTGTACAGCGGAGTCGGGGGTGTTATCATTAAGCCATGTTTCAGTGAAAACAAGCACACAGCAGTTATTTACTGTCCGATACACTGATCTCAGCAGTTGTATATGATCCATTTTGTGGTCCAAGGATCGTACATTAGCCAGGATGATGGAGGGTATGGCTGGGCGGGTTGGACTAGCTGCTAGCCTAGCCCGGATACATGCGTGCTTGCCCCTATTCTG
>CM047518.1:24993734-25033734 GCA_026122265.1 Ammodytes dubius
CTTTAATATAATATAAAAAGGATGAATTGATATGCTTTCACCTGGGGCTCAATTTATTTACTTCTTTTTTAACTTAAAGGCTCTGGCAACCCACAGACATAAATATATGACATTAATGTTGGGTTTCTCTATAAGCTGTTTACAGTCATCCAATTAAAAATTTATTTTCATAAATATTATAAAATTTAGTCTAAAAAACTGCTTTTTTGCTGTCTAGAACATTTTGCAGGGTGGTGTGGGCGTGGCCAACAACGTTCTGTAAGGGAACGTTCTCTCACTCACGGTGCTGAGCAGGTTAAACCCAGTTCAGACCAAAGATTCACCACACAACGAGACGCAAACTTGAAAATGCTGCACATGCTCACAACGAGCCTGACTGGCAGTTCACACTGCTGCACGGGCTGCGACGGTAGCTGGTTTCCCTAGCAACGGTGAATGCTTTGGCACAGCTGAGAGTGCAAGCTCAACATCACTTGCAGAAAGTAACTTATTATTATTAGGCCTATATAGGTTTGCAATTAGTTGTAGGATATTTTTTCCCACTACAACCGCAACCTGTTTAATTGAAACAGGTGTCAGTGTCACAATGAAAATATATAAAAAATATCTCTGTCTCATATTTATTGTTAGCCTATATCTTATTAGTTTATTTCCCATTTAACTTGCAAAAAAATCTGCTATCTATTTTAGACATATGCATTTTTAAATGTTTTTGAGGATAGGAGTGGGAATGAGAGAGAGAGAGAGAGAAAGAGAGAAAACGGAGTCTGATTATGTTTCTCATCACGTGAGCTGATGCGATATGCGGTTTGAATTAAGAGCACAAGGAGTAAAATATAAAAAAAGACAATCAAATGAGTTCAAACCAGCCGGCCAGTTGGATCCTAAGCATGCAGGCTAACGTTGTCCAGACGATCAACAGTGTGGAGACCCGCTGTTGAAGTAGCCTACGCTACAGGCAGCCGCAGAAACATATTCTCAGAAGGGAGCTGACAAAAAAAAAACTCTGCCTGCACTTCAATAAAAACTCGCTACATTGATAAAAAAAAAATGCATCACCAATGCAGTATTGTTACATGCAGCAGTGACACATGCCGTATTGGTCTGATTATAAGAAGGGGTTTCCCCCTGGGAATAATATGTCGTAAAAAGTCGTGTCGTTTTATATTCGGGGTCTAATATTCAGCGTCCAGTTATGGACTGACCGTTACCAGAGCGATCATCAGCTGGGCTTGTGTCCAACTTGTGTTTATTTATTTATTTTCGGGTGGAGCACGAGCTGCGCACTCAGATGCGGCCGGGACAGAGGTGTGTGCGCTTGGATAGAGAACGATGAGTCGAGCGGAAAAAGAGGCACGAGAAATAGCCAAATAGCTCCACATCCCCAGCACTGAATTCAAAGCCTTGACTTTTTTTTTGTTGCGAGTCGACGTGTCAGAGGCATGAATCGGCGCAGCGATCGACAGTGGCTTTTCTGCGCAATTTAGAGACTTGTCTCTCAGGTCTCGGGACACAATCGGATCGTGAAAGCCTGTCCCCTCTACAACATTAACGTTCAGGAATCCCCGGTGATCATTTAGCCTAGTCTTAAACCACATAGTTTTTCTGCACGGCGGCTCGGCGAGGGCTCACTGTGAACGTTACCACAGTGTTTCACCGGGGTGCGCGCTGCTTCGCTCAGACGGGGCTGTGAGTGTAGGCTCAGGCGCAAAGAGACAGTCTGTATCTCTTGCGCGGCTCCAGAGATATTGTATATATTTGTTTTTTAGAACGTGTGACGTCCCAAGATAGAGACGTAAGCCAAAGTTCGAATCAGAAATTTTCAAATGGCCGTCTCAATGCATTTTAGAACAGAGATCCTTCGCGTGACATCACAAGATATAGCTCGCTCTAAGCTGAGGCAACATTCGAATCAGGATTTTTCAAATGCTCGACCAACTGACATGACAGTATGTTTGCGGGGGGCTAACAGATATTCCTAAAACCTTTCATATACATATTAGCACTGATTTTACTCCCCAAATAACATAGTTACAAGGATTTAGTGGATTTGGGTTGCCAGGGCCTTTAAAGGTGCAGTGTGTAATATGACATCATCAAGAAAGTTCTACAAAGTTCTAGAATGCAACACTCCCTGGGTAACCCCAACCCTTTCGAATAATATCAGAAGCTACAGTGGCCTTCAAGGACAAGAACAATTCTAAATTTTAAACAATGCACCTGATGACATTCCAACTATGACACTTGATGATGATGATGATGGCGGCACTAGGCCTTGGTCCAAGATATGCAGAAATATGGACATATATGAGACCCTTTCTAAGGGAAAAAAAAATCATTCAAAACATTTTTTTCAGCTATTATGCACTAAATTAAATGTATTTATGGATATTATAATTACTTTCTACAAAATCTGCTAGGAAATAAAACCCAAAATTCTACACACTGCAGGTTTAAACTAGATTCAAGATTCAAAGTGAATATTGTCATATGCAAAATAAGAAACATGTTCTCAGTCATACAATGAAAATCTTTCCCTTGTTTTCCACGGACTGATTTACATTTGTTTGATGTGGCGAAGTGGGTACTACAGGGTCAGTGGTTCGATCCCCCGTCCCCCCGCCACATGTCAAAGTGTCCTTGGGCAAGATATTGAACCCTTAAATGCTCCCGATAGTTAGCCTGCTATCGGTGTATGAATGTGTGTGTGAATGGTAACGTGGGAATGGGAACAGGTCTCCAATGGGATTTACCTGTATAAATAAAAGGTAAACAAAAAAAAATTCAAATAATGATATGTTATTGATTCAGGATTATTTCAGCTTTCTGTTGTTGTGGTCAAGAGGGGGACAGCAGTGCATTATAGCCTAATTAACTACAAACACACAAAATAGTCCCACAGCTGAATGGAGCCCAATACAAAAAGCTCTGTAAAGCAATTTTCTTATAACAATCCCAAAGTGCTGAGATGTTCATGTATTTTCTGTGATTTTAATGTGTATTGATATTTAAAGTTTCCTCCGTGTCATTCCGGGATTCTCCGAAATCTTTGGACAAACAGGAAAAGGAAACACACACACCCCCACCCCCCCCCCCCCACCCCCCCACACACACACACACACAAGGAAACAGATAAAACAGGAGGAACAAGGACGTGCCCGACCTTCAGATGACCTCCGCACACCGACCGGAGACGTCTTAAGATAAGAAAACTATTCACAATACAACACACTCACTGACAGCTCACACTCTGTCACAATCTAAGGCATCCCACTCCATAGCGCACGCATAGACGCACACACACACACACACACACACACACACACACACACACACACACACACACACACACACACACACACACACACACACACACACACACACACACACACACACACACACACACACACACACACACACACACACACACACACACACACACACACACACACACCGACATCATGCAGGGGACATCATGTCGGGTTGCATTCGAGACCACCCAGTATAAAATCGGTGCATATGAACCACAGCTCCGACTCCGAGGCTCATTCTGATAATCCCGTGCTCTATTTTGTCTGTTACACAGAAAGTTCAACGTTTTATTTTTTTACCATAATGTGTGATGTCATTTTGTTCAAACAGATTTCATACAATTGCCATCGAAGTTTTTTTTTTTTTTTTTTTTTTTTTAAAGATATTTTTTGGGCATTTTTATGCTTTATTGATAGTGCAGAGAGACAGAGGTGAAATGGGGCAGAGAGGGGAGTGACATGCAGAGAACGACCGCGGGTGGGAATCGAACCCGGGTCTGCTACTGGGCCCGGCCCGGGAGGGGGACGCCCTACCAACTGAGCTAAAGGCGCCCCAGCAGTTTTTTTTAATGAAACCCCAGCCCTACTTGTGAGAATCTTATGTTTTTGATTCAAAGTATTTGGGCTATAGTTCCTCTACCCTCCATCTGGTGTGAATGTAAACAGAGCTCAGATTGAAGTTGCCAGTCTGCACATTAACATTCAGTGTCACTATGTCACCTTAAATGCTTTGTGCCGGAGTTCAGAAAGACTACAGAGAGAGGAGAGAGAGAGAGAGAGAGAGAGAGAGAGAGAGAGAGAGAGAGAGAGAGAGAGAGAGAGAGAGAAAGACAGAGAGATACAGAGAGAGAGAGAGAGACAGAGAGATAGATCAACAGAGAGAAGAGAGAGACAACAGAAGAGAGAGAAAGAGAGAGGGAGAGAGAGAGAGACAGAGCTAGAGAGAGAGAGAGCAACATAGAGAGAGATTGGAGAGAGACAGAGAGAGAGAGAGACAGAGAGAGGGAAGAATACAGAGAGAGACGAGAGAGAGATCACAGAGAGAGAAGTAGAGAAGGAGAGAGAGAGTCAGCACATTAGCCTCTAACCACTATCACCTTAAATCCTATGTGCCGGAGTTCAGAAAAACTACACGACAACTCTTATGTATTGTCACGACCCTTAAGCTCCACGGCAACAAGGATCCATCAAAGTGGATTAAAGACCAGATGATGCCAGCTCTGATAGAGAGGTGGAACTGAATTATATGAGAGAGAGAGAAGAGAGAGAGAGAGAGAGAGAGAGAGAGAGAGGAGAGAGAGAGAGAAAGAGAGAGAGAGAGAGAGAGAGAGAGAAGGGGAGAGAGAGGGAGTAGAGAGAGGGGAGAAAGAGAGTGAGAGAGAGGGAGCGAAGGGGAGAGTGAGAGAGAGGGAGAGCGCGACGATACAAAGAGGGAGAGGACGAGAGAGAGAGATACAGAGGAGACTGAGAAGGAGAGAGAAAGAGAGAGAAAGAGAGAGAGGGGCAGGTCTACAGTGTAACACCTCTCTCTCTTTCTCTCTCTCTCCGACACACCCACAGTATATATATAGTCGCCCTGAAAGCATTTTGTCCTAATCCTGTCGTCTTCCTGAGTACAGCTGTTCAGTCAGCTCCACCGCCCTCTGACTAACAGTCAACACACACACACCTGCAGACAAACACACACCTGTAAAATACATCCCTAACTCACCTCACTACCTCCTCAGTCTAGTGTTAGCTTAACAACGTAAACAAGAGGCTGTTATATTAATTGGATTTTCTCATTTCTGACTCTCTGTCAATGCCCCTACCTTGACAACTCAGGTGGCGTAGTAGTGGATAGAGCGCGTACCAATCGGCTCCGGCCTTCGTTGCAGTGGTCGTGGGTTCAAATCCGACCCGTGGACCTTTACTGCAGGTCATCCCCCCCTCTCTCTCTGTCTCTCTCTCTCTCTCTCTCTCGGTCTCCCCATTTCAACTCTGTACTGTCTAATAAAGCTTGAAAATGCCCAAACATAATCTTAAAAAAAAAAAAAATGGTGCATACCGTGTTAAGCTACTTTTGATAAACACTATTTACTGAAAGAGCACAGTTCAAGCATAAAGGTTATCAGATAAATGAAATGACGGAGCTTGAATGTCTCTGTCCAGGTCATTTTTCCTTCAACACTGTATTACGTGTGTGACTGCATAGTAGTGTGCATCACCATGTATGTCTTTGGGGAGGCACTGTTTTACAAAGCACATCATTATCCTCTTACAATCTTATATTTGTTTGGTTCAACCTTTCCCTTCAGATCAGGCGCAAACACTTTTGCTTTTTGATGTGTTAAAGGAGCAGTGTGTAGATTTTTTTTTTTTTTTTTTTTTTTTTTTAGAAAAGGCTTGTGTAATCACTTGAAAATCCACCATCTTATACTGCCATGTTTCTACAGTAGCACAGAATGGACAAACTTAGCGGCCTTGCGCACGTTTATAAATAAATCCTGCCTATGTACACGTACACATTTGAGATGTCAGAATGGGGCCGCCTTAAATGTTTGGGACAATTTGTGTAACCAGGGACCAATCCAACATTCACACTGACTCAGCGATCTGTCATCTGTCCGGAGGTGAGAAAGTAAACAGGCCGGGAGTCAACTTCCTCCATTTGCTTTCATTTTTCCTTCCTTATAAAAACTAGTTCCGTTACTTTGGATGTAAACAACAAGAAGTATTTTTTACTTCCTCCTACCCCCCTTTCGAGCATGTAGAGAGAGAGTCTGTTTCCTATTTTTTAATTTTTTTTAATTCATCTTTTACTATTTAATCTTGTTTTTTTATTGCTTGCATGTTCTAAATAAAGACAAGCAATCAAAACACAAGGGCGACAATATGAATCCAAATTCCAGGAGAGAGACAGTCTCGAAATGTGCTCCATTTACTCATGTACTTAAATGATAATTTCATCGCCCTTCTTTTCTACACAGGCCATCTTTTCAATGGGGATTTTTTAAAAAAAATTATAGATAATTTTTTTGGCATTTTCAAGCTTTATTAGATAATACAGAGTTGGAATGGGGAGACAGAGAGAGAGAGAGGGGGGATGACCTGCAGTAAAGGTCCACGGGTCGGATTCGAACCCACGACCACTGCAACGAAGGCCAGAGCCGGTATTGTACGCGCTCTATCCACCACGCCACAGGAGCGAAGAGCTATTGACACTTTGCCTTCCGATGTGTGTAGACAAAACGTCGTAGGAACTTTTTACAAAGCATAAACCAGCTCTTAATCCGACACATAACCGTGAAATTATAATGCGTTCCATTTATATTGGAAGTCGGAGAGTCAGAAGATTGGAACTGGGAGTGACATCACATCTTGCGTTCCAGTTGCACGAGTCGGAAATGACAAGAAAGCATTTATGTTTGACTTTAAAAAATCATCTTGAGTTAGCCAGTTAGATCTGTGATGTATTGTGTGCATAAAAGTATCGTAGCAACATATCTGCAGATAGAAAATGAGCAGTGCCATGTGTACAGGGGTGTTAAAGTGACACAAATAGTGTGTATACCTGTCATTTTAATTTTGTTGTGAAAGCTTTTAATCTTATTTTGTATGATGTATTTCTATTTCATTTGATTTCAGAGACAGTTGTTCTGTGTGAATGTTTTTGCTGTGTTAAAAAAATGTATTTTTGACCCCGGATAAATAAATGAAATAAACTGACTAAAATAAAACTGAAGAGCGAAAATGTTCTGTTATCAATTCAAAGTGTTCACTGTTGTTCATTTGCTGAGCAGCCATGTTGAATATTGAAGTCTATATTGGCGCGGCTTCTCCGAGTTTCCAAGTAGGAATTCCCACCTCAGGGGGCGTTCAAGTTTAAATTTCCGACTGGGAACTTGGAAACTCCGACTTCCAAGTTCAACCGGAGCGCGGCATCAACTCAAGTCTCTTTCCACAATGCTCTTATTGTCCCGGTGTGTTCAAATACGCCAGAAGAAAAAGACCCTGTGTTCCAATCCCCATACTTCCCTACTATTTAGTATGCCAGAAAAAGATTTAGGATGTCCCAATACATGCACACCAATTGTAGTGTGCTGAAAATACATAAATGCCCCACTAACTCTGATTACATTTTGGAGTACTCGTCTTTATTCTTGACATTTCTCGACATAATGAAAAAAAAAATCTTCCTTATCTGATTTTTTTTTCTCTCCTGTGGTCCTAAAACTCTTCTGTGCTTTAGTATGTAGTGTAGTAAAAAGAAAAAGTATGTGATTTGGAACGCAGGGAGTTCAAAATTCTAGAATGGAACGTACCTGAGTTGGAGTCAGGAAATGAAAGGTAGCAGATGCTGGTTTTCTGAAATTGAAAGAGAAAAATATATTTAGTTTGTTTTTGTCTCTCTATCATTCTCATCTAAGGTTGGTTCAGTGATTCATACACACAAACACAAATCACACAAAACAGACAGCGAAAAGTTACGTATCAATGATTATCATTACAATAAATGTACAAATTTGAAAAACTCCACCGTGCTCTGAACACCACGTAAGATTTATTTTTCATCGTTTTATCAGGATGAGTAGTATTACGTATCTTAAAAAAAATGAACTATTGTTTTATTTTAAAAGTCAGTCCGATTCTTGATTTAAGTGGCATAAGTTGTTTTTATTTATTCTTTCACACTACTTGTCTGTAACAACTTAAAAACTGTTTCACTTTTCTATACAAAAAAAACAATAAAAAGATCTTGATTTAAAAAAAAAGTCAGCCCGACTCACCTCTTTCTCCGACAGCTTGGAATGATGAGGATAAATAACCTGGAAGACAGATGAATAGAGTTACCACACATCAATAAACAAGTGGTTCTTTAAAAAAAAATAAAAAATTAAATTTACCAACATTTACTTGTTTTTATTTCATGTCACTGGGTCCCCTTTCTGTAACTGCTATCTGTAAGTTTGCAGCACTTCTTGTTACAGTCACAACCACCATATTACAAAATATAGATTCTTAGAAGTAAAGCTGACTCCCAATTCTGATTGTAATTATAACCGACGAAACCCGTTATCAGTTTATTGATCATGTGAGAACGACAGTTGTTTGTGTGCAGCGGGATTCAGATGCCAAGATGCCCTGTTGTTCAACCCCTGAATTGAGTGAGTGAGTTTCCGTCTGAGGAAGAGTTTAAATATTTTCAACATGTGGGGCGCCCTTAGCTCAGTTGGTAGGGCAAATTGGGGGCGGACTCGATAAGCCTTAGGCTTCTTCCGTCACCCTTCGGACAACACAAATTAAGATGTATGATGTGAAAGAGATAATTGTGTATTGTGTGGAATTGTCCGAAAGAATAATAATAAATAAATAAATAAAGAGGGAAAAACCTCCTGATCGAAGTTTTTAAGTAATTCATGCATGAAGGGTTTTAAAGAAAAGTGTGAGTCCATGTGATGTACCTGGAGCAGACTGACTCCAGATAAGATATAAAACACACACACACACACACACACACACACACACACACACACACACACACACACACACACACAACCCATGATCAACAGTCTCTGCTAACGAATTTGTTGTAACTACAGTCAAGAAACATATGCTGTAACAGTGGCACACACACACACACACACACACACACACACACACACACACACACACACACACACACACACACACACACACACACACACACACACACACACACACACACACACACACACACACACACACACACACACAAACAGAGCGGTTGTGTTAGTTTGCCTCAGTCCAGGAAATAGCCCGAGCCTTGAATAACTGCTAACATAAGCATTCTCTTGCTGCTGATGCAGATAGAGGAGTTTTTACTTTCATTAGCCTGGCCCTTACCTCCACCGCCTGTCCCAACTCCAGATCAAACCCCACCACACAGATGCAGTGTAGCCAGGTGGAGAAGCGGTCCCACGGCAGCAACACCGGCTCATCTTCGCCTCCGGGCCCCGGGGGAAGAGTGATCTCTTCGGCTGGAGAGATGCTACAAGCGTCCTGGTCGTCCAAATCCTCTGGCTCTTCGACCTGTTCCCCTCCTAGCTCCTCCGGGCCTTGTATATCCATGGCGACGGCCCCCTAAACAGACACTCGATTACCGCTGCTACGTTACGTTACGTTAACGGTCTTTCCTTGAACAAGTTTTACGAGATAAGTTTAAAGGAATCCCCCTCAGGTAACAACAACTGGAAGCGAGCAGCGGTTCAGAAAGTAGCCACTACACCACTAGCACTGCTAACACAGCAAAGGAGCAGGACGTACGTAAAGCGTGCTGACGTCAGGTTCTAACGTCATCACGTAAGACCGTCACACGCGCTGAGTTGTATTCAAGTCAAAAGGTGGCTCCGTAACACAGGGAAATAAATAATAATACATCTAAAGAAAGTCATTGTTCATTAAAATGATGAGATGTTAAGACCCGAATTTAACTTTTACTGTGAAAACTTTTGAGCTCCACATCAATTTCATTGCCAACGACTGTTATTGTTGTGCACAATCTTGAGCCACTCTATATTAACAACAACATTAGCCTCGTTTGACTAGGAGCCGTTTTGCTCAGACCGCTCAGACCCGCGCAATTATGACGCGCGTCTTGCTGTGCGCTCAGCAAGACGAGCGTCATAATTGCGCAGGTCTGTGCCAGACGGCTCCTACTCAAACGAGGCTAGTCACTTTTTTCTGTAGCACTTTACTTTACTTTATTAATCAAAATGATGAGGCATGAAGCTAATTTGAAGGGATTGCAAGTCAAAGCACAATTTAAATTAGCTAAAAAAAACATTGCTGAAGTCATCATTTTGACTTCTTAAATCTGATCTCGTCCCCAGAATCACTACAGAGGGATTCAGCTGACTCTCTTTCTGTGGTACCATAGGCAGTTGACAGCACTGGTGGACCTTTAATTCAACTTCATTCAACCTGTTACTGTTTTGGCTTGGCAAGGTTCTTCTCCACCCATTTTGTTCTGAATGTTTTAATTGTTTTTGTCTCTTTGTAAGCTTGTTGTATATATTGTATATAGTGTATTTGTAATTCCTAGACATCATTGAAAAAGAGGCTCACCCCTTAGTTTATGTTTTGAGGATAAATAAAGGAAAATGAATGAATGAAATGAAAGACTATGAGAATTAGAAACAAATATTAGTAAGAAATTGAGGAGCTTTTATTGACAAATGTGCTGCTCTTTTTAAGTGATGATCTAACCTTGTGTTTGCCAATTACTTTATTTTATTATTTCTTTGGCATTTTCAAGCTTTATTAGATAGTACATAGTTGAAATGGGGAGACAGAGAGAGAGGGGGGGTGACATGCAGTAAAGGTCCACAGGTCGGATTTGAACCTTTATTATACTATCTATGATTTGAACTCGCGACCACTGCAACGAAGGCCGGAGCCAATATGCTACACGCTCTATCCACTACGCCACCGGAGCGCCCCATTCTTTGTGTTCATACAGTTACATATTTGTCATTTATAAAGATAAACCATATATGCCCTTATTCTGCTGGATCCTGCCTCCTTCCCCTTTAAATCCTAGAGAGTCTAATTCACTCCCACGATCGCATCATTAAATAAATTACTTCTCCAATTACAGCCAGTCAGGAGCAAGTCAGTAAATCAGCTTTATCTAAGTGGTAAATGGTAAATGGTAAATGGACTTGTATAGCGCTATATCTCCGTTTATCACAGACTCAAAGCGCTTTACATTGTTTTTTGTACACTTTCACCCAGTCACACACACATTCATACACCGATAGCAGCAGCTACCACGCAGGGTAGGCATAGCACTAGGGTACTAAGCTAACTATCGGGAGCAATTCGGGGATCAGTGTCTTGCCCAGGGACACTTCGACATGTGGCGGGGAGACGGGGGATCGAACCTCCGACCCTGCACACCAGAGGCGAATTCCCTACCCACTTCGCCACTGCCGTCCTTTAGACAAAGCCCCATCACTGTGGAAGCAGATGGATGAAATAGTGTGTGTGTGTGTGTGTGTGTGTGTGTGTGTGTGTGTGTGTGTGTGTGTGTGTGTGTGTGTGTGTGTGTGTGTGTGTGTGTGTGTGTGTGTGTGTGTGTGTGTGTGTGTGTGTGTGTGTGTGTGTGTGTGTGTGTGTGTGTGTGTGTGTGTGTGTGTGTGTGTGTGTGTGTGTGTGTGTGTGTGTGCGTGTGTGTGCAGCGTGCATGTGTGTAAGTGTTGAAGGGGGCTCACAGTGGGAAGGGATGGACCCCCGTTGAAACAAGTTGTGTCACAAATCCACCTGATTATAGGTAATTTTGTCAGAGCATCAAATCAATTTAATCAATTTCCAGTATTGTAACTTATATATTTGCTAAATCCCTAGAAACCTTTAAAGCTCGAGTACGCCATGTTAGTTGTTTATTTTATTTTTATCAGTTGTTTTTGTGTTCTCTTTTTCAGTTGTGTGTTTGTGTTCTTAAAAAAAATATCCAAAAATAAAGTATTTAAAAAAAAAACTATTTTATTCAATCAACTGTTTGACAAAAAAATGTCAAACAGTTGAACAAAGGTTGTTTGTTTTTGTTTCTTGAAGTGTGTGTTTTTGTTTCGTTTCTGCTATTTTTAACATTATGTATTATTTTGTGTACTAATTTCTTAATGCAGGATTGTTTGTAATTGGGTGTGAGGGTGGGATATGGGTGGGGTATGTTAGGGGGGGAAAAAAGGAGAAACAGTTGAATAAATATAAAACAAAATCATATATTCAAGATGACAGCACTTCCCATTGCATCACTAAAGCGTTAAAACACAAAACATCCTAAATGCTGAATTGATAATCTAAGACACTCCAAAGCAATGTAACAAAGTGCTTCAAATTCACTTAAAAGCCGGATCAAGGCAGGTTTATTTGGCTATAGTGGAAAAGGGGAATTAGGTAGAAAATTAAACAGAATGGGTGAGATGAGCATGCAAGCAGATCGTTTAGCTAAAAGTACGTTTATAATGGAGCTTGTTACTTACACACAATGGGATCAAACCGGGCTAAGAAGCTAAACACAGTAAGATGCTGTTAAATCTAAATAATAATGAGACTGTTATCTCAGTGACAGCTGGCTCCCTGATCGCTCTGCGGGAGGCATGGGATGGGCGTAGATACTGAGGGGATGTGTCCCTCTCAATATATTAGAAGAAGTGAATTTGTTCCCCTCAAAAAAAATACCAGCCAACTGTACATTGTTATTGGCCTGAACTTAAAAGGGTTGGTTTTCGTGGGCTGAAGTTTTATTTTGCATAGTGGCGTGAAAAAAAAGGTGGAATACCCTTTATGACTTTTAGATTTAAATGTTGGCGCCCAAGGCTTTATCAATAAACACAATTACAAGGATAACATATAATGAACAGAGTATGTATAAATAGGGGGGAAAAACTTAAATAACTCACAATTTCAAGGCCTTTTTTGTGAAACTATACGTTTTGCGCTGCTGTGGCCTAACGTAGCTACAGTACTACACATTTCACAGTGAGTGAGTGGTTTGGATGTTGACAGTCTGTGTGTTTTATAGTTGCTCAGTCCTTGTCCCGTCCTTCTCTCTGATATATTTGGAACAGAGTGATAATCAGTTTGATCCCAAAGTGAACCCTGCACCACCAACCCCCGGGAGGCCTTTTCACACCTGCCAAACTGTCAGCAGCACTCATACAGTATATATAACCATATCCGTTGTGTTAAAAGAATTATCATTTAATTTTCCATGAACAAGATTATGGGTGGGGCTTTTCCCCTATGCAGTTATAAAGTATATGTCTGTCTGTCTGAATGTCTGTCTGTCTGTCTGTCTGTCTGTCTGTCTGTCTGTCTGTCTGTCTGTCTGTCTGTCTGTCTGTCTGTCTGTCTGTCTGTCTGTCTGTCTGTCTGTCTGTCTGTCTGTCTGTCTTGTCTTTATCTTTCCAATTAAATTCAATGGGGCTTTATTGGTATGGAAAAAGAGGCAAAGTTAACATTGCCAAAGCAAAGCTACTGAGCAAATGGTGGTATATCAATCCATCCATCCATACTCAATTTTGTGAAATAACTTGAATGTGAATGTGTTCCGTCATTTTTTTAAATAAACATTTGTATCCCTTTCTTACCAGTTTGATAGACTGCACACCCACAATTCAGCTGCATGTAGTTAATACTATACTACAGTAGTAATTTTTTGTTCATGCAACTATAATCTCAATAGTAGATTTATATTCTTATTTTTTCTTTCTTTAACCTTCATTTATACAGGTAAATCCCATTGAGACCAAAGACTCTTTTACAAGGGAGACCTGTTCTCCTTTTCCCACGTTACCATTCACACACACATTCATACACTGATAGCAGGCTAACTATCGACATTCACACGAGGCAAGGTGGGTGAAGTGTCTTGCCCAAGGACACAACAACCATGACACAGGTGACAGGGCGGGGATCGAACCTCCAACCTTTTGATCATCAGCCGATCCGCTCTACCAACTGAGGCACAGTTGCCCAAATTCTTATTACGCCACATAATAAAGAAGCAGCATATCTCTCCCACAAGAGAAACTCACTCTATCCCTTTGTGAACTGCGGTTTGTGTGACTCTAAACACGCATAACAAGGTTGACAACAGGAAAAACATTAACAATAAATTATGAATGTTTTTTGTTTCATCTCCTGTTACATGATGAATGAATCAACCCAGAATGAGTAGCAGTGAAGTGATGCATTGTGGGTATTTTAATCCCCCTTGCTCTACTGTCCCGTCATCCAGCATTGATTTGGTCTCAGCTGTCGTTTTGGGACGTTTCTGGGGCCATAAGCAGAATTTGATCTCTCCCCACGTCAACCCCACCCCACTCTGCTGGCCCAGTACGAAAACTCACCCTGCGTTCCAAATCACATACTTTTTTCTTTTTACCACTAAAGAAGAGTTTTAGGGCCACAGGAGAGAAGAAAAATCAGATAAGGAAGATTTATTTTCATTATGTCAAGAAATGTCAAGAGTAAAGATGAATACTCCAAAATGCTATTAGAGTTAGTGGGGCATTTATGTATTTTCAGCATACTACAATTGACTTGCATGTATTGGGACATCCTAAATATTTTCCTGGCATACTAAATAGTAGGGAAGTATTGGTATTGGAACGCAGGCCAAGTCACCTGGACACAACCTTATGATGCAACTGTAAATTATTGTCTTTTTGTGTTCATATATTGTAAGTGATGCTATACTGGAAGGTGATAGTATTGTATGAATATAGTGTTACATATTGGTATGGCTATATTTATATTGAAAAGTATCATAACACAACAACATGTACGTAACTCTCTTTCTCTCCAGCCCCCTCCCCCCCTTATTCTTACTAAAATTACATCATAACTTTTGGTCCAGTTAATACCTAGGGGCAAAGTGATTTTTTGGACATGGGCTGTTGTAAAAGGTTGTTCATCAGAAATGATATCTAGGACCTTCAAGGATCACAACCTGGGTGGACAACCTGGTCAACTACCTGCTGGAAAGCTACAGGGGGCCGAAATAGAAAATCAGAACCATCATTTCCAAAAAAAGAGGGTTTTGCCCCCTGGGTATAAAGTTAAGTTTAAGTTTAAATGGTGCAGTAGTTTTCAAATACAAAACAGGCTATTTATACCAAATTAACATTTTACAAATGATTCCAAGCAGCATGTTAGATAAAATAATCACAAATAACTTAAAAAATATACTTTTTTAATTTTTAATTAATTAAAATATATCAAAAATGTAATATTATATATGGGGGGGGGGGGGGGCTTTAATCAATATATAATTATAGTAAAAAAGTCTCAAAATACTTAACCTTTTTTACAGAAGAGAAAAAAAAATGTTAAGTCATTTTTAAAATCAAAACAATTTATGAAAGTAAAATGAAGGCCTACTTGTAAAAAAAAATAGTACCACAAAAAAATCAACATCTTCATTTTGCATAAATAAAAACAAACTTAACCATATGATACTCAAAAACACGCATTACATGTGTAGTACTAGTGTTGACCATAAACACTATCTGTGAGTGACCACTCTGCATTAAACGGTATGATCTCATTCTCAGCGCTGAATGTAGTTGAAGTGACCCGGGGGCCCTGAACGCACCATCCTGCCTGTCTGCTCTCTGGTTACACTATGGCGGCTGGGACCTGCGGAGGAGGACAACTTCTTATAGATTCCTTCCAGAAAACTGAAGGAAGGCGACGGATATAACTCACTACCGTCTCGGCACAAACCCCTGGACTGCCATAGACGACAACAGCGCAACTTGTGGCTCTTGTTGCCCTCTCCCTTGGTCGCTAAACGGGGCTGGTGTGATGCCTGAACGGACCCGCAGTCAAAGAAACTCCCCTGATTTTGCCACTGACTGTCAGTTAGCCGGCTAGCCGCTAGCGCTACATGCTACTAACGTTCGCTGCTTGCGGGGCTCCGTAGTAGCCCAGAAAAAAAAACAAAAAAACAGGCCAGCTTGCTTTGCTTTCTTTTATTTGCCCCCGGGAAGGCAGGAATGGCATTTCGCCTTCACTCGGTAAGCCAAATGGTTGAGAAAGGTGGGGGAGAACACATTTAAAGACCTGTTTGATAAGTTTGTCAGCACTCATTAGCCTAGCCTAGCTTGCTGGTACAACGCCAGAAAACCTAGAGTTAGCGCTTTGCCTGTCCACTACCGAGCTAGCCAATTAGCATTTTAGTTGCACAAGAAGACCTGCTAATCCCCAGTTCATCCGGGCGCAGTGTTTTGAAGCCTCTCTGCAAAAACTCTAAAGCCTCTAATTCAGACGCAGAGTGGAAACTGACCCGCTTTACTAGGCTAATCTTAAAATTACCGTACATGTTTTGTTATAACTCAGGATTTCCAGTCGTGCTATGTGTCGTTAGCGGTGTTATAGGTGCTGTGTGGAGGGAGTGGTAACGTTAGGTAGCTAGCTCAGGTTCCCCTGTATCAGGGTAGACATGTAACTCAGATTATGACAGATTGTAAAAGACGTATATATATATTACAGGTGACACATTACTGAAAGTTAAGCCTGTGTGTGACCCTCCTCGCGTGTTGCACATTAGCGTATGCACTGTGCACGTTCCTAAAACAACTAGAAAGCGCGCAATAATTTGGTTATGTCCTCTCGATAGATATTAGATAGCATAGTTTCCTCCTTTTTGACCAGAAGTCACAATTATTGGCGTGAGGGGTGTTGCTTATTTGGGGAGGAGGGGGGCTAGAGTTCAGGTCAGTGGTGGCTAAACCGGCTTCTGTTCTGGAGTAGTTTGATGGACGTGGGAGGCTGTTTGCCAGACTGTCAGTGCTATACTCAGTCATGTATGTCTTGACACATGGCACCCCGGTCTGTACATAGTGCCTGCCCGCTGTCAGTTATGTAGCTATGGTGGACAACAGCAGCCAGTGAAAAGAATGTCTTGTCATTTTTATACCTGTTGGTTTGTTTTTTATTTTCATTATTTTGTTCCAAACGCAGGAGAGTCCTGTTGAATCGAGGTGGGGAAGGAAGCGTTGCAGCCCGGGCTGTGTACAACAGTGGACAATGTTTATTAGTTAGTGCCTAAGAAGCTCATAAAGGACTAACAGACAGACAGTTTTCGGGCCTGAATATATTTTAGGCCACACGGATATTTCCAGATTTTTTTTTTTCTTCCATTGTGGATAGCAGCAACAGAAGCCCGCCACTCTGGATCAAGAAAACCTGTCCCTCGTGTCCGGTTGGAGTAACACTCTGAAGCCAAAGTCAATGCCTTCGGCGCTGGCCGTGTTTGCCTGCCGTCCCAACTCGCACCCATTCCAGGAGCGACATGTGTACCTGGATGAGCCAGTCAAGATCGGCAGGTCGGTGGCACGGTGCCGCCCCGTCCAAAACAACGCCACCTTCGACTGCAAGGTGCTGTCCAGGAACCATGCCTTGGTCTGGTTCGACCACAAGACCGGCAAGGTAAGAGGAGACGAGATGAGGAGGAACAAATAGTTTTTATTTATCGTCTTTACTGTCTACACCATTTCTTTTAAGATGATTTTTTTTGGGCATTTTCAAGCTGTATTAGATAGTACAGAGTTGAGATGGGGAGACAGAGAGAGAGTGAGAGAGAGAGGGGGGATGACATGCAGTAAAGGTCCACGGGTCGGATTTGAACCCGCGACCACTGCAACGAAGGTCCGAGCCAACATGGTACGCGCTCTATCCACTACACCACCGGAGAGTTGTTCATTTTTTATTTTGACAGGACAACAGAGCAGATGCAACAACATTTCACATTTCATTCACAGATATGTACCTACCTTCTTTGTCCCCAATTTTCTTTATGAAGACCAAAAATACAGCAGCATCCCTTAGACTAAAAGGATACATAACCAATCAGTGAGTCTACAACACACATTTCTTGCCTCCTAAATGAACCATGGCTGCACTTGTCAGCCATTCAAACCGATTTCAATGGCTGAGAAACAGCTGTGGATGATCCAACTGATTTTAGATAGCCAATCGGCTTTCCTAATCTGACTTTCTCACCATCCTCAATCTGGCCACAAGACTCGGGACACCCTAAATCTTTTTTCTACCATACTAAATAGTAGAAAGTATGCGATTCAGAACGCAGGGATAGATTTGGAGTAAATGGTCACACCCAATTCTACAAGTTTTCTCTCTTGATTGAAAGTCACAATTGAGTACTAGCAAATATTCAAAATTCTCCAGCAGGCAAGGCATTCCTTCATGCCATGGACCGTATCTTCACCAATGGAGAACTCAAAATGCTTCACAGTCATATTGAAATAAGTTGTCCTGTCACAAAAACATGTGTGCACTGTTTTAACATGGGAACAGCCTGAAGCAAAACCTTCTCCTCAGTGTGAACTCTGTGCAGACCCGAACATATTCATATTTGCGTGCGTTCATCTCTTTGCGCATGTTTGGGTTAGAGGGTTCGTGTTAGGTGTACGTGCTGTACGTGTCTTTCTGAAACACTGTTCTTGGAGGGTAGTGATGCATCATCCCCACGGAGCACAGGAAATGTCCCCAAAACTATCAAGGGATTGGTAGAAAGCAAGACACAGATGCTGTTCTTCTTACTCATGCTAGAGAAGCGAAATAAAAAAACAGCAGAATAAAATAATGTCTGGATTAAGGTTCAGTACTCAATATCTATCTGTCTGTCTATCTATCTATCTATCCATCTATCCATCTATCCATCTATCCATCTATCCATCTATCCATCTATCCATCCATCTATCCATCTATCCATCTATCTGTCTGTTTATCTGTCTGTCTGCTTGTCTATCTATCCATCTATCCATCTATCCATCTATCTATCTACATGTGAAACGGTGCAGCTGTAATTGTGCAGTAGGTCTGAACCTGAACCTGAATGAATGAAATGCAACAAACACTTGGCCCGTCCATATTAACTGTGTCAAGTTAAACTGGAACATCCCATACCCGGAGCCTCTAAGAACCAGTTTAGGTCACTATGATCCTGGCTGTTGTTTTCTGTTTCTACTCTACTGCGCTAATACCGTGAAGGTTAGGATGTTTTTATTTATTTATATAATATGTATTTTATTGAGGTTTTTATACACCACTGTTACATTGTAAATCAACATTGTAGTCAACATTATAATTGACGGGGGCGCCTTTAGCTCAGTTGGTAAGGCGTCCCCCTCCCCGGGCCCAGCAGCAGACCCGGGTTCGATTCCCACCCGCGGTCGTTCTCTGCATGTCACTCCCCTCTCTGCCCCATTTCACCTCTGTCTCTCTGCACTATCAATGAAGCATAAAAATGCCCAAAAAAATATCTTTAAAAAAAAAAAAACATTACAATTGACATATTACCATTTATCCCTTAGTGATGTATCATTTTTGAAAAGGTTAGGACATTGGTTATAATAAATATGAGCGATTTGTAAAAACCAATATGTGTTGTCTGGTAGAAGGATCCAGACAATATATTAAGTTTTATGTTGTGGGAGGTTGTATTGTTTTATTGAACATTTGGTTCTCATTTATTTCAAACACTAGGTCGTATTTCTTTTATGTGCGCTGATTCATAAAACATTTCGTCTTCTGTTGCTCCCTTTTGATTTCGCAAATAACTTGAAACACAAATTTGTCAATTTTTTTTCGGAACACTTAAAGGTGGAGTCAACAATTATTTATTTATTCATTTATTTATTATTCTTTTGGACAATTCCACACAATACACAATTATCTCTTTCACAGCGATTATGGGGAATGTTTGTTGTCCAAATCACTTTTTTGTCAAAATCAGTGAATATCTCCTCATGATGTGCTACCTGCCCTGTACTGTGTGTGCACTGAAAATAAATCAGGTGTTAATACACAGCCCAGGCTCTGTAAACGGGCATCTTGTTATATACACACTGGGCCCTTTGTTTACATAACCTTTGTTTACATATCAGTTTACAGAGCCTAGTTTAATGTTTGGCATGTTTGCTTGAGAAATTACTAAAAACCATCAATTGTTGATGTAATTAGTTGTTCATTTTATTGCCGTTCTTTTTCTAGAGTTTGCTTCATTGTAAAATCATTTCATAATAAATCATTTGAGCAGTGATTTGTAGAACACACATCCGTCCTCCTCCTCTTGTTTATATTATTTTTATGGATCTGATGATCTATTAAAAAGAATAAAAAAAAGTTGGTCAGAATAGCAGCTGCACGGCTAATTTTCCAGATGGGGGTTAAACTTATTTCTGGAACCAAAATAATTCAGTGCCGATACCCAGCGAGGAATGTCCCGGGTCCAATCTAGGAATAGACTATCGTTGTCAGGGAAACCAACCTGTGATTTCTTTTAAAAATAAAAAAATCCACCAGTTAGAGATTTGAATGTTACGGATTAAATCAGAGCTTCCATCATCGTAGCATCTGTCGGCGTGCACATGGCTCTCTCTCTGTAGAACAGGTTGGACTGGCCGAGACAGCCACGGGATTACCCAACTATGTGGCATGCAGGGACTTTGAAATACCGTGTGTGTGTGTGTGTGTGTGTGTGTGAATACAGAATAAGCTATTTATAATGCCACCAGTAGCGTCATCCTTTCCTCTCTTCAGGGAAACACACACACACGCAAAACGCACACACACACACACACACACACACACACAGATTAAGCGATATGCACATACCAACATACACTGATCTATGGCCCTATGACTGACCGGTATATCCTGTATTGAAATGGATTAGAAAGAGGACCAAATGTATGTGCTTGTTGTGACTCAGAAATGGGATGTTGGTACATTGCATTTTTGAACAGTCAATCAACTTTATATTGTAAAGGTCTATATCTTTTTTTTTTTTTTTAGATATTTTTTGGGCATTTTTATGCTTTATTGATAGTGCAGAGAGACAGAGGTGAAATGGGGCAGAGAGGGGAGTGACATGCAGAGAACGACCGCGGGTGGGAATCGAACCCGGGTCTGCTGCTGGGCCCGGCCCGGGAGGGGGACGCCTTTACCGACTGAGCTAAAGGCGCCCCCTAAACGTCTATATCTAATTGAAATTAAAGGCATGCATACTAACCGATTGTTATCTAGAACACTTTTTTGTCAACATCAGCTAATATCTACTCACCAAAGCATTTGCAGGCCTCTATCATTGTTTGATGTTTGGCTATAAGTGCATGTGAAATGACCTCAGTGTGTACAGTTAGTGGGTAGACATTTCTCTTGTATATATTCGGTATTAGCCTTATGTTGACCTATATTCAGCATGGTTCAGACTTTGTTTAGACGCTTCATTTTCACAGTGTCGATGTACCACAGACATAAATGTGTTCTGGGTTTGTGTTCAGTGAATAATTAGGACACGGGGTTAGTGGTGCATAGAAACAACAATACTGAAATATGAAATACACATACACTTGCTGACTTCAAATATGGAGATGTATCATACGTTTGGAAACAGTTGAAGGGCAATGACACAAACTACACATGCACGCACACACACATGCTTACACACACAGGCGCACACACACACACACACACACACACATACACACACACACATACACACACACACAGGCGCTCTCTCTCTCTCTCTCTCTCTCTCTCACTCTCACTCACTCACTCACTCACTCACTCACTCACTCACTCACTCACTCACTCACTCACTCACTCACTCACTCACTCACTCACTCACTCACTCACCACACACACACACACACAGAGGAATTAAGCAAATACAACTGGTTTGCCTAACCAATACCACATAACCATAGTTTCCTCTTTAGCTCAGTAAGAACATTGTTTCGTCATAAGTTTGTAGTTTGTTCAAAAACCCGCAAACAGTTTCACTTTGTCTTAATATGATGTTAAAAAGTAAAGTTAGTTTCCTTCAGGAGCCTAAAGCAGAATAGGGTTAAAGCTATAGTGCGTGACTTTTGTCTACCCATTGAGGAATTCTGAGTAATTACAACAACACTCTCAGTGCGTCTACATGAGGTAAAGCCTTCGGTGATTGAACATGGATTTTATACCTTCTGCTGTACGTCCAGGTTTATTCTTAGCAGTGGAATAGAGTGAAAACCGAAATATTTCTCGGGCTCTTCTTGGGATTTTTCTGAGCTCCTGCACCAGTGTCAGGGGGGGGCGACACCAGTTTGTAAACGCTGCCATACTGAGAAATACAGAGAGAGTTTTGTGGACCTGATAGGCTTAATCAACGTTTTCAACTCTTTTGGCTATTGCTTGAATATAACGGCCATCCATTTTTTTTTTTTTTTTTGCAAAAAAGTGAGTCTTCAGCAACGTTTTAAACTGGTCAATAGACTGGGAAGTTCTCAGGCTGAGGCTGTTCCAGAGATTGGGAGCAGCCACAACAAAAGCTCTGTCACCTTTTGTCCTTAGTCTGCACCTAGGGACATCCAGCAACACTGTCTGTCTGTCTGTCTGTCTGTCTGTCTATATGTCTGTCTGTATGCCTGTCTGGCTGTCTGTCTATATGTCTGTCTGTATGCCTGTCTGGCTGTCTGTCCGCACTAGGGACATCCAGCAACACTGTCTATATGCCTGTCTGTCTGGCTGTCTGTCTGTTTGTGTGTCTGTCTGTCTGTCTGTATGTCTGTCTGTATGCCTGTCTGTCTGTCTGTATGCCTGTCTGTCTGGCTGTCTGTCTTCACCTAGGGACATCCAGCAACACTGTCTATATGCCTGTCTGTCTGGCTGTCTGTCTGTTTGTGTGTCTGTCTGTCTGTCTGTATGTCTGTCTGTATGCCCCTCGGGACATCCACTAGCCCCTGCTGAGCTGACAGCATTGCTCTAACTGGAGAATCAGAGATGAGACCTATAGCTCACTGAGTACACGTTATGTAGTTTAGCTGTGTGTGTGTGTGTGTGTGTGTGTGTGTGTGTGTTTACGTACAGTATGTATATAATATAGTTTTATTTGTGATTATTAGGGATTGAGACCTATAGTTCTTTGAGTGCACGTTATGTAGTGTTAGCTCGCCAGTGATGTCACAACAACCTCCTGGTGGGGCGGTTGCCTTGACAGCGACTACAGCGCAGGAAGGATGAACTAATTGACCCGAGCACAGCTGGTGTGGACGGATGTCTGAAAATAATGAAGCGAGGTCTTATTTAAGCAGCAGCCATCATGGGAAGGTCAGTCCAGACTCAGCTGCCTCTGTCTTCACCCTCAAGGTCCTGTGTGTGTGTGTGTGTGTGTGTGTGCGTGTGTGTGTGTGTAATAGTTTTTTGCTGACTTGGTTTTCATCAACACATATTTTCCGTCTATATTCCTTTCTTCTAATATTTACTGCTACAACCATATGTCAAGGCCAGTGGACGTTTGTTTACATTCCCAAAAACACAAAAGCCTGGCCTAAATATTGGATGCAGCAGAAATGGTACACATCTCATCCGACTGCACCTTGGTTCAGAAGATGATGGTTTTACAAATAAATAAATAGAATAAATATAAAAGACCAGGAAGGGAAGACTTGTGGATCTGTTGACAATAATGAATACGTTACTGCAGCTGTATTGAAATATTTCAACTCCTTAGCTATGAAATACCTCTTTGATTTTAAACATGTAATAACAGGATCAGCTCCACAACACTCTCTCTGTATTTCTCAGTATGGCAGCGTTTACAAACTGGTGTCACGTCACCCCCTTGACACTGGTGCAGGAGCTCAGAAAAATCCCCAAGAAGAGCCCAAGAAATTTTCAGTTGTTGATTCTACCGCTAAGAAAAAAAACTTGGACGTACAGCAGAAGGTATAAAACCCATACGTGATCACTCAAGGCTTACCTCATGTAGATGCACTGACAGTGTTGTTGTTATTCCTCAGAATTCTTCATGGGGGGCAACAGAAGTTACGCAATGTAGCTTTTAATGGAACTAAGCGATCAGTTTTGGTGCTCCTGACCTGTGCTGTTCTTGCTATGAATGACCAGACCTAAAAGGCATATTATCATTTCTAGTGTGGAGAGTGGAGAGTGTAAATACTGCTGCATCAGCTGCGGCTAAGTGTGAGACGGTGTTGGAGCTATATTAGTCTCCTCCCGTCCCGCTTGTGTCTTTGCTCGTGGCCTGTTTGCCCCGTGACATACCTCACACCTGGATCGGAGGCACGTTTTCTACAGGCCGCTGTCACGTTTTGTTAGGGCTGCTCGATTAGGCAAAAAAAAAAATAATAATCATGATCGGGATTGTCTTTTATTTATATTGTGAACAAGGTTATTTATGATAAGATAATATAATATAAGACATTCTTTATTGTCATTGTACAGTCACCTATACAACAAAATTCTGAAGGGCAGGGTGTCATATTGTATCATATATCATATTGTATGAAATGTAAAGCCCACTGAGACAAATGTATTTGTGATTTTGGCTATACAAATAAAACTGATTTGATTTTTTTTTATTTGAACACAATAGTACACAAGGACTTGCATTTAGTAACTTCTTATTTATTTATTGAAAAAGCTGTCTTACTAAGATTTCCTTGGATTTAAATATAGTTAATTGTTGGAAGTCAAAATTGTAATTGCGTTTTTAAATGTAAGTAATTGCACAGCCTTTTGTTCCCTCATTCCTCTGAGCAGGATTTAGAGTTGGGAAGTGATAAGAATGTCGGGGGAAATCCAGAGTGTAATGATAGTGTGAATGAATCTGGTTGAAGAGCCTTATCAGCTTCACAGTTTGAACAGGTGCAAACAGAACTCAGAAAGAACAAGCCTGTGCCGGGCTCCACAGAGGGAATATCCAGCCTCCTAGCCTAGGTGAAAACAAACAAACAAACATAGTCATTTTATACTTGCAGTGTTATATGTTCTTTATAAAAGTTTCATATTCCGTTTGGCGCTGTTTTTAGCTTTATGACTTAGCTTAGGTGGTTTCTCATTTGGAACCAATTGAATGTCCCTGGATGAGATCATTTTTTGGCATTTTCAAGCTTTATTAGACAATACAGAGTTGAAATGGGGAGACAGACAGAGAGAGAGAGGAGGGGGGTGACCTGCAGTAAAAGTCCACAGGTCAGATTTGAACCCACGACCACTGCAACGAAGGCCGGAGCCGATATGGTACGCGCTCTATCCACTACACCACCTGAGCGCCATTTTCTTTAGTTTCAATTTCATCGGGGCAATAAAACATTACATTAGGCTTTTAGTGCAGCATCAACCACCATCATTGCACAGAAGGAGTAGTAGAATAGCTGGTGTGTGATACAGTCAAACAGAACGGTAGACAGCCAGTCAACCAGATGGCCACAGTAGTGTACAGCAAAGCAGAGCTGGGTTTTATTTTTTATTTTATTTTTTAAAGATATTTTTTGTGTTTTATTTGATAGTACAGAGGTGAAATGGGCAGAGAGGGGAGTGACATGCAGAGAACGACCGCGGGTGGGAATCGAACCCGGGTCTGCTGCTGGGCCCGTCCCGGGAGGGGGACGCCCTACCAACTGAGCTAAAGGCGCCCCCCAGAGCTGGGTTTTCTGTTATCAGGTTAATCGCTACATGGGAACGGCCCAATCTGAATACCAACACAGTACAGGAACGTTATAACACAGCAGGACAAATATCTGTGAGTCTCTTTAAAAGTTACTGTGTGTTAATGTGACTGTGAGGGAATAAGACACCATTGGCAGGAAAAGGCATCCTATCCTGGCAAACTTACTGTGTGTTTGTGTGTGTTTGTGTGTGTTTGTGTGTGTGTGTGTGTGTGTGTGTGTGTGTGTGTGTGTGTGCGTGTGTGTGCGTGCGTGCGCGCGCGCGCTGCTGGGCATGATTGGCAGTACATGAGAACAGTTGGTGGCTAGAGGTGTTTCAATTGTTTTGGAGTACCGAGGTTTCTACTGCCTGTGTGTGTGTATTTCCTGACACGTAACTGTTACTATGTTTTTTTTTTTTTTTAAGATATTTTTTTGGCATTTTTTATTTTTTATGCTTTATTGATAGTGTAGAGACAGAGTTGAAATGGGGCAGAGAGGGGAGTGACATGCAGAGAACGACCGCGGGCGGGAATTGAACCCGGGTCCGCTGCTGGCCGAGGCCCATGGGGGGGACGCCTTACCAACTGAGCTAAGGGCGCCCCTTACTTTTACTATGTTGAGATGAAGGTGATACTTAAATGTGCTGAACAGGGGACAATTTCATAACTTGTTTAGACATGATGCAATCTGTTAAAAGCAAGAAAGAAAAAAATCCAGATTGGGGTTCAGTTGGAGCTAATTTACACTCAGCCTAAATCTGTATCACTCTTTTCTGTACCAAACATTATGTGGGGTTCTACATGTCATATTTCCTGCTAAATAGGTGAAAATATCTGTGAACCAGTTTTATATAAAGGCTATTTATACAGAGTACATATTCTAATTGGTTTTTTAAAATTGCAGATAATTCTCAAATATGCTAAAATTGGAATAATTTGACTTCAGAATAAATGATATTATCCACTGGATGAACATTTTTTTGTTTGGCCAGAAGCAGTTTGTTAACATCTGGTGAAGCAAGTCATCCTCTCACTCTTTAGATTTTCATCACTTCCCCGGACAGGAAGGAGGAGGAAGCTAACTGTCGACACTATCTATCTATCTGCCATCATTAGACTGTTACAGAACACAGGAACCTGCCATGTAGCTTTTTACGTTTAGGTTGAATCATAGTAAAAAGCATTTGAAGAGGCCTTTTAAATTAATTAAACTGGGATCAAATTCCAAAATAAATATGTAATTAAATTATTCTTGATTACATTTTTCAGTCTCAAATGTTTTAGTGTATAAAAGGGGGGAATAATATTGTTTTTTTCAATTTAATACATTTTTAATTTAATATCTTTAATACCTATCAAAAGTATTATTTGATATTTTTATTTGCAAGTTTAGATGATACAGTGACTACAGATAATGTAAGTACTGTACTCTCTCTCTCTCTTCCTCCCTGTCTGTCTGTGTGACCGTGCTGGAAATAGGGCTCTGAAAATAGGCAGCTGAAATCTGTAACACACACACACACACACACACACACACACACACACACACACCCCTTTCAAGGAAACACATGCACTATGCTCACATGCTGACTGATAAAATCATCTTTCCACATTTTTTGGAAATAGTGGCAGGAGTCCAGGCTTCAGTCAGCTGGCTCTCACACACACACACACACACACACACACACACACACACACACACACACACACACACACACACACACACACTGTAGGGGTCAACCAACTCTCCGTTTCTCTCTGTCTGTCTAGTGTCTACATGCACTGTATTCTGTAAATGCTTTACCAGTGTTACATCATGTGTACAGTGTTTTAAAAGCAACCCAAGTTAACTTTCAATATAATCAGAGACTTTAGGGATTATACAGGTATTATTTCTTATTTCAAATCGCTTGTGAAAAATGTTTTGTGTCCGATTTAAGGAAAAATAAATGTCAGATCAGAATCGTATCCAAAAAGATACAAATAAAAACTTGAACAAATTCCACTAGTTTAAACCAACAACTGGTACTTTTCCAAAACAGAAACCTATTTGTGAACTCTAAAAACACTTTTTTTTTAAATTGACAGATTCTGCATTTATTGCCGTTGTCTCTTAATCTCTTTCTCTCTCTCTCTCTCTCTCTCTCTAACGCCTCTCCCTCTCTCTTCCTCTCTCTTTCTCCGTCCCTCTCTCTTTCTCTCTGTCTCTCTGTCTCTCTGTCTCTCTGTCTCTCTGTCTCTCTCGCTCTCCTCTCGCTATCTCTCTGCCTCTCCCTCCCTCTCTCTTTCTCTCTTCATCTCTCTCTGTCTCTCCTTCTCTCTGTCTCTCCCTCCCTCTCTCTTCCTCTCTCTGTCTCTCCTTCTCTCTCTCTCCCTCTCTCTGCCTCTCCTCCCTCTCTCTTTCTCTCTTCATCTCCTCTGTCTCTCCTTCTCTCTGTCTCCCTCTCTCTCTTTTTTTCTTCGCCTAAGAAAACAACAATGTTCAGATAACAGGTTTATCGTACCAGTCATGACTCGCTCCCTTATGTGTGACGACTCATCATTAAGAAAGTATGGAGAAAATCCCACGCCTTAATTCCTCTGTGTGTGTGTGTGTGTGTGTGTGTGTGTGTGTTGTGTGTGTGTGTGTGTGTGTGTGTGTGTTCCTTTGACATCCAGCTTCTTCATACTTCTACTGAAAATAATTATTTACACACTTCATGTCTGCTTCTTTGTTTATCATTTGATCATCCACTGGACTTCTGAGGCTGTGCCTTTTTTCTTCTTTTTAAGATACATTTTTTGACATTTTCAACCTTTATTTGATTTGATAGTACAGAGTTGAATTGGGGAGACAGAGAGAGAGAGAGAGAGAGGGGGGATGACATGCAGTAAAGGTCCACGGTTCGGATTTGAACCCGCGACCACTGCAACGAAGGCCGGAGCCGATATGGTACGCAGTCTATCCACTACGCCACCGGAGCGCCCCAAAAGGCTGTGACTTTTGATGTTGACGCACAGTTGCTCTTTAATTAGTTTCACATTACACTTACCTTCCAGTAATCCTGTAGTATAGTCTTCAGGTTTCTTCTTCGCAGTAGAATCAACAACTGAAACAATTCTTGGGCTCTTCTTGGGATTTCTCTGGGGGGGGGGGGGGGACACCAGTTTGTAAACGCTGCCGTACTAGTAGCTTTAAAACGGCTCGCTGTAATAATTCCTCTGATTCATACTGGCATTAGAGAGATTCATTCCTGACGTGCCTTCACTGTGAGTGGCTTTATCTGAGCCTAATGTGAGACCTCGAGCAGTCAGAATTAATTTAAATTGAGGAGTGTGTTTCTCTTCCAGAGCTACAGACTCGGTAGTAGAGAATTCCCTCTTTGTGTTGCCGTGGACACTGTTGCCGTGCGGCGCTGTGTTGGAGGGATAGTCACACAAAAGGGGAATTTTGTACCAGGAAAAAAATGGAAGTTTTTGAATATTTACAATTTAGTTTCAGAAATCACACTGCTAAAGACTCATATTAACTGCTGACAAAGCTTGTATTTATCACAGTAAAAGGACTTTGGCATGAAGGCCTGTATGAACAGGATAGATTGATTTAAAACAATCTATTTCGGTTAACATAGAGACACTTGACTATTGATTCAAGCTGGACCTGAACATTTACTGATTGTGTTCATTGCTTCACAAGAGTTTCTTTTCCCTTTTGTCACGTTTTCAGTTTTATGTTAAATGTGGTTGGGCTTTATGACTTTATGACTACAAATATTTACACAATTGTTAATTCTTTGTCGATCTGATTATTTTCTTTTAAATCATCTGTACATCTAATGAATGTATTGATTTATGGCTTAAGAACTCAAAATATGGGGCGCCTTTAGCTCAGTTGGTAAGGCGTCCCCTCCCGGGCCGGGCCCAGCAGCAGACCCGGGTTCGATTTCCACCCGCGGTCGTTCTCTGCATGTCACTCCCTCTCTGCCCCATTTCACCTCTGTCTCTCTGCACTATCAAATAAAGCATAAAAATGCCCAAAAAATATCTTTGGAAAAAAAAAAAGAACTCAGAATATAATTGAATGCACAAATGATTAAAATTAAAATTAGATTAGAAAGTTTTTCCTGATTGTAGTAAAATGGGGATTTTTCTCCGAGGAGCCCGTTTTCTTTCAGAGACGGACTGAGAAAGAACTTCATGTCCTTCTCTGAGTTGGAAATATTTTTAGTCGTTGTCAAATTTTCAGTGTCACACCTCTGTCAGCACACTATTACTATCTGTGTGTGTGTGTGTGTGTGTGTGTGTGTGTGTGTGTGTGTGTGTGTGTGTGTGTGTGTGTGTGTGTGTGTGTGTGTGTGTGTGTTTTGTGTGTGTGTGTGTGTGTGTGTGTGTGTGTGTGTGTGTGTGTGTGTGTGTGTGTGTCCTCCAACCAAACTGGTGTCATGTGTCGACCTTCTGACTGGTTAAGTGGTTGACGTGCCTGGAAAATGCCAGCTAATGGTTTTCACTGTTTTTTTTTTGGGCAAATTAGAATCTAAACACGATTATATTATAAAGCAATTCATTTAACTGACACTAACGAGGGAGGAGAGAGAGATAGAGAGAATGGGCGGAGGAGAGCGAGACAGAGAGAGAGAGAGAGAGAGATAGAGATAAAGGGATGCAGTGTTTCTCAGAGAAATGTTTGTGGGTGGAAGTGGTGAAGGAATGTTGTTGGTTGTGAATGTCCGTCAAAAGTTTAGATTTATTATTTGAAAAGTGATGCATTTGTGAACCATTGTATGAATAGTAAAAATTATATTTGTATTACAGTAGTTGTAAATAGTTTGTCGTTTATCTCTGACCCACAGTGCTATAGGAACTATACGATAAAAATATATATAGAGCAGAATAAGATAAACATAAACAATATTTACATTGGATAAATTCTAAATACTAAGTTGTGCAAGGAATGTTTTGTACAATATAAACCCGTATATATAATATAGAATTGAAAGTAAAAAGTTGATAAGTTCAATGTGTAATGTAATGAAGACTATTTACAATATGTGCAATATGCAGTCAACCAGATGTACATTTTAAGGCATTTTGATCTGCAGGCTGAATTCACTATTCATTTTTTCGGCCGAGATTGTTGTTTTCGGGATTGGAGGGGTGGGTGTTCATGTGGAGGTTTCTTCTGTACTTTTACTAGAAAAATCCCCAAATATATTTAGAACATTATAATTTTTTTTTTTTTTAAATTAAAAAAAATCTGAGTCAGCAAGAAACGCCAACAGTCAGATGATAAGACGTGTTGTAACTTGTAAACAAACTTATTTAGAAGAAAAATGGAGAGGCCAATATTAGACTTGATACCCAAACCCTTTGTAATAATCAATAACAGTTAACAAATCCACTGTCTGTTTAGACTTTGACCTAGTGTACCTATGTAATGGTTTGCAAGCAGTGTTCCCGTGCAGTGTTCATCCAAACGTATTCCTTTTAATACGGAGTGAATGAATTGTAGAGAGAGAGAGAGAGAGACAGAGAGAGACGGGAGAGAGAGAGAGAGAGAGAGAGAGAGACAGACAGACAGAGAGAGAGAGGGGGAGACAGAAGCTTGTGAAATGCTGGTGTGTAACAGTTTAGTTTATACAGCTGACTGAACGGGGAAGGAATTTTTCCCTTCGTCACACACACACACACACACACACACACACACACACACACACACACAGACACACACACACACACACACACACACACACACACACACACACACACACACACACACACACACACACACTCACACACACTGACACACACACACAGACAGAGGAAATCCCTGCTAATATCCAAACCTACTGGGCCTAGTGTGACATTAAATCCATCATATAAAGTCAGTCCAACCCACTTAAAACATGGGAAGCTTTTTCCTACATTTTTTTTTTTTAAATTTTTAATAAATGAAATTGCATTTTTTGAATGTATTTTTTATTATATTACATTTTTATAAATATTATAATTTACACGTTTATTTCTGCTCTCTTTTGTATCCATTTAAATGTCTTTTAAAGTGTTAAATGTGGAAAATAATAAAGAAATAATTGAAAAAAAAAAAAAACAACACAACACAGTAAGCAACTTCTCAAAACAGTTATAAAGGACTGACATCTGTGTGTTCTAATAGCGGACTGTTTGCGTGACTGGTGCTTCATAGTTATACATGAGCCAGCTGGGCTAACTGCACCGTGAGAAAATAACTATCTACTAATGACAATGCCTCCAACTCTGGTTAATGAGGAAAATAAGAAGTTACTAGGATACAACACACACATAAACACACACACACAGTTTGACTGTATGATTCATAAGGGTTCAGGTAATCAAAATACTTAGCTGAACATTTGCATTCACTTAGAACTGACGAAAGATATGGTGGGAACTCCTCCTGAAAGATTTGAATGGTGAAGTATTCAAGTACATTATCCACAATTTAACAGTTACTCTCTCTATTTGAAATAGTTGATATTTCAACTAAACATTTTGAATGGCCAGGCAAGGCTTATTTCACCTTTTTTATTTCTCAAAGGATATTTTTTTTGGCATTTTTATGCTTTATTGATAGTGTAGAGACAGAGTTGAAATGGGGAAGAGAGGGGAGTGACATGCAGAGAACGACCGCGGGCTGAAATCGAACCTGGGTCTGCTGCTGGCCGAGGCCCATGGGGGGGACGGCGCCCTACCAACTGAGCTTAGGGCGCCCCCAACCTTTTTTATTTCTACAGTAAAGTGATTTAGTAATTAATACGCTGCATTGCGTAGCGGCAGAAGTTGGTTAAGGCAAAACTTTTTTGTTTTCGGTATTTGCATTGAGAAAAGTGTGTGTGTTTCTCCACACCATGGGTTTGGTTTTACTTTCCATATCCATATTGTCTTCACTTTATTATTATTACCGTACTTATCGGCTGTTTGATGAGTTTGATGAAAATGCTGTTGAAAAAAAGCAAACGTCAACAAGTCAAGTGATGATGAGATGACACACAGACGACTTTCACTGGCCTGAGACCAAACCAGCAATCAGCTGCTCACTGGGCCATTACGTCATGTTTGCTTGTGTGTGTGTGTGTGTGTGTGTGTGTGTCTGTCTATGTGTGTGTGTGTGTCTGTCTGTCTGTCTTTGTGTGTCTGAGAGTGTGTGTGTGTGTGTGTGTGTCTGTCTGTCTGTCTATGTGTCTGTCTGTCTGCCTGTCTGTCTGTGTGTGTGTGTGTGTGTGTGTGTGTGTGTGTTCTTGCTTGCTTCTGTGTATGTGTGTGTGTGTGTGTGTCTTGCTTGCTTCTGTGTGTGTGTGTGTGTGTGTGTGTATGTGTCTTGCTTGCGTGTGTGTGTGTGTGTGACATACTAGGTACAGAATGTGCGAGCCATACGTGAGGTATCTGACGCATAGTGTGTGTGTGTGAGAGAGTTGTTGCTGGGGGAAAAGCTCTATAGTTAGGTCCCTCCCTCCCTGTCTCCGGGTTACCATGGGGATAGGCAGTAACGCTGTGTGTGTGTGTGTGTGTGTGCGTGTCTGTGTGTGTGTGTGTGAATTTGTAGCTTTTCGTAGCACGCTGCATTCGGATAAACGGCGAAGTCAACCATTCGGTCTCTGCATATCTCTCTCTGTCTCTCTCTCTCTCTCTCTCTCTCTCTCTCTCTCCCTCCCTTTATATCGACGGTGTTTTTCAGTAATGACGGAAGGCTGAGAGCTGATGAATGAAACTCCTGGAGCGGCAGACAGACAGACAGACAGACAGACGGGCCTCGGGCTTTCAGATCAGATCATTAACTGTGTGTGTGTGTGTGTGTGTGTGTGTGTGTGTAATTTCATACCTTACTCTAGTGTCTGTGTGTGTGTTCTTGCATTTGATTTATGTTGGTGTTTTGAGTGTCGGCCTTAAATCCTCGTTTGTCATCACTGTGTGTGTGTCTGTGTGTCCGTCTGTCTGTGTGTGTGTGTCTGTCTGTCTGTCTCTGTGTGTGTCTGTGTACATGTATATTTGTTTGTCTTCAAAATGATTTGTGAATGAAACCGAGTGGATGCGATTGTTGCTGTTTTGAGATTTACTATCGTGGCTGTTGTTGTTGTCGTGCGTTCCCCCGGCCCTAGTTACATGCTATTTGACTGTGATTTGGTGCTTTTTTAAGTGTTATTTGAAATGCTGCTGTATTGGCAGTAACATTGTACTGTACTGTTTATTTTAGTGGGGTGTTGATCTGGAGTATAGATTTTGGGATTAGTTCATTGTGATTATTGCCGGCAGTTTGTCCCGGTGGAGCACAGTGGAGCACTACCACCAAAAAGTACCAAAAGCATTTTATTCATTGACTGACTTCATTAAAGGCCTACTTCACCGGTTGGAATATGAAGGTGTATTGAACTCGGAGATCCTATTTAGTATAAATGTGCAAAAAAAATAGAAATTGGTTCATCCTAGCCTGAGAAAAGGCAGAAAGAGTGTTTTATGGTCTCACTGTCTAACCCTACAGTTTCCTTCTTGTGACATCACAGTAAGGGTTAGAATTAGCAGGACAGCTGGGCCAAGGGAAGACTGAGGGAAGAAAAACCTAATTAATTATATTATAATAGTTATTTTATAATGATAGAACGCTGTTCCGTATGGGTGAAGTATTCCTTTAAAGATGATGTGCTTTGAAAGGCAGACAATGTAAATGATAGCTCCTGTTAAATTCTGCCTACCGAACGGGTTAGACACGGAGCATTGCAATATACAACTTTTGGCCCTAGATGCCGCCAATATACACCTTTTTTATTACACATTGTACCCTTAAAACACTTGATATTTATTTATCTATTTTTTTAAGTTTAACAGAACAAGCCAAGAGGTTCGGGGATAGACACAATTATGAACATGTTTTTTGGTGTTGCACAATGAAGATGAAAACCAGGCTTACAAAACAAAAAAATATATATACATATTTTGGTGCATGAGATTGGTGCCGAAAGACCCTTGGTAACAGACCTAATGAACATCAAAAGGTGCTCTTTGTAATGGCAATATCAGCTAAGTGGCTCTTTGTGTATTTCTCTATGTGTTTCTTACCTGCCGTGTGTGTGTGTGTGTCAGTTCTACCTGCAGGACACTAAGAGCAGCAATGGGACCTTCATCAACAGCCAGAGGTTGAGTCGCGGCTCGGAGGAGAGTCCGCCCTGCGAGGTGCTCTCCGGGGACATCATCCAGTTTGGAGTGGACGTCACTGAGAACACACGCAAAGGTACACACACACACACACACACACACACACACACACATAAAGGTACACACACACACACGTGCAAAGGTAGACACACACACAAAGGTATACACACACACACACACACACACACACACACACACACACACACACACACATAAAGGTACACACACACACACGTGCAAAGGTAGACACACACACACACGTGCGCAGACGTACACACACATGCTAAGGTACACGCACATACCCAAAGTTTTCATAATAAACATTCTAACATAATTCAATTATAACCATTTTTTTAAAATATATATTCATTAAGTTTATATGTGAGATATGTATATTGTGCACCAATGTGTGATGTAAGACATGTATGACAACACTCTCTTTGGAGTATCATTGTATCAGTAATGATATTTACTAGAGATGTCCGATATTGACTTTTTGCCGATATCCGATAGCCGATATTCTCCAAATTCTTAATTTCCGATTCCGATATCAACCGATATGGTATACCGATATACATATGCAGCCGTTTTTTTCCCCCAGACTAATTTTAGGTCCCATCACATTATCTCCTGTCATACATTGTCTATAAAAAAAATAAGGACACTACTTCAACTTATGGAAAAGTTCCATTTATTAACATTGTGTCAACATGTGTAAACATGTGTAGTGTAGGACAGCCTACTGAAAACTGCTCATTTCTATGAGGTACAACAAACAACACTTTTGGAATGAGGTAAAGTGCACACAAAGGAAATAAAAGTGCAAAGACATAGCCTAGAGACAGACTCAGTCCATAGCCCATTACTATCGATACTTTTCTATTATTATTATTATTATTATATATTTTGAAGAAATTATTATTTTTGGTTTTAAAAAATCAAGTGTATACTATCTATGAAAAAAATATATAAATGTTCGCACTTGTTGGTTAATGTATTGTCTACTGTCACTTTATCATGTTTTAGTGATTAGGAAAATATTTAGGAAATAAATATTTGTATTTTAAATTAAATTAAATTTCTAATAAATATTGGCATCAGTAGTTTAAATATATATTTTAAAATGATGAGAGCACTAATACAACTGTATTACTCATGTTTCTCGCCAAAAACTCAATTTCCCATTCCTTTACGTTACACTTGAACGCATCATGAAAACCTAATAGTCGTTTTACTGAGCCATCCTGAACACATCATCACGCAGCACGTCTGAAAACTTTGTTTACTTTTTAAGCTAACTAGCTTGTATGCTGCCGATTACAACACGGATTTCACAATTGGATTACTATTTTTAACTGACGGGACAAGCTACACAGTCTGTGTGTGTGCGTTTACCGCTGGTACTTTGTGGATGATGAAGACGGGCCCGTCTGTGGTGCGGCGGCAGCAGCAGCAGCAGCAGCAGCAGGAGGAGTAGACAGTCTTTTCAATCCGGAGACAGTCGAAGGTACTGCATTTGGCCTTTATTTGATGCACAATGCTGATGTGCTTGGCCATTGAGGTTGTGTTCCCCCCTTTACAAGAAATTATTTTGCAACATAAGATGCATTTCGCTTCTGCTTTATCTTCGAGCTTGGTAAAATAAAGCCAAACCATAGACCTTTTCGCCCGTTCAGCCATCCTCGCGAGCGAAGTTAACTGCCAGACTTCACTTGTTTTACTTTTAATACCTGTTTGCATATCATTCATAAACATTGGCGGACATGCAGCAGTGATTGGTTTGATTTGATTTAAATGCCGTGACGCGACTCGAGGGACACACAATTGCGTTACAGGACCTACGGGAGAAAAAAACGGCGAGACTCGATAGTGGTATCGATAAGCCCAAACGTTATTGATTTTCGGGTTTTGAAAAAAGTGGAACCGGGTCCTTGATAGAACCGGGTTTCGATCCCCATCCCTATGTGAGACCCACGGCACTCTTGAGAATGAAGCACAGCCTTGACGAGCTTAAAGTCCGGATCTAGCCATTGAGCAGTCAAGCTCAGCATGCTAACCTGGCTAACGCTTGACGACCAGATATCTGTCGTGAAGCTAATGGCTACAGCATCAGAAATTAGCTTCTCGACGTGTCCATAAGCAACACTGTACAACTCAGGGAGGCAAACATCCGAGAAATACTTGCGATTGGGCATGGCAAAGCGTGGCTCGCGCGAGCGAGCAACCTGTTAGCTACACTAGCCACACTCTTCTGTTGTTGTTTTGGTGGTGCGGTTTGATGATGTCATCAATTGCGCGACGGTAAATGTCAGGACCCAACAAGCAGCAGCAGGCAGCAGCACAACCCAGGCATTATATAATCGGTTTTCATTATCGGTGGAAAAACAGATAACGATATGAACAGATATTACAAAAATAGGCTAATATCGGCCGATATTATCGGACAGCCGATATTATCGGACATCCCTAATATTTACACCTCTGTGCTTTCTTCAGCTAAATGTTTTCATCTTTAAAACTCCAATAAATAAAAAGAAAAAAAAAGCTCAACCATTTATTTTACACAAACCTATTGTTGTTGGATGGTGGGAGAGATACCGAATGATACAGAACCAAAAGAAAGATGGTGTCAGTAAGGTGGAGGGTTTTTATCCTAACTCTATCAGTCTTGTAGTTGATAATAAACGCATAAAACCCTGAAATAAATCCACTTGACTCACTCTGTAGGGCACCTCAGGGCTCGTTTTGCTTAGGTCAGGGCCTTCGTGTGGTGCAGAGCGGATATTGAGGTCAAATTTTCAGCTCCATTAAAACTTCATTCTTTTTCGTTAGAGACCAATGTGCATTCAACCTGCTCTGGACATCATTAATAAAAGAATACTACTACAGCTAAATATAAATCGGTTTAGCAATATTATGCAATATTTATAGTTCCAAAAAAGACACTGCTAAACATCGTTAAAAAAAAATTAAATTATATATATAAAATTTAAAATAATTGTATGTTTAACTATTACATTTGCAAACCACGTAGAATTCAGTACCAGTTGAAAAAAAAAAAATTATAGAAAGAGTGTAATGAAGTATTGTGTATTGGCAGGTATTAGCTCTTAAACTACAAATCATGTGCACTTTGCTAGTCATCCATGAATGCATGCCATATTTTTTAGATGCATTTTCCCCGTTGCTCTTGGCATCCATTGGTTTCCTCAGAACTAAGTCACTAACCAGTGTGTTGTAAAACCTGCAGTGTGTAGAATTTTGGGTTTTATTTCCTAGCAGATTTTGTAGAAAGTAATTATAATATCCATAAGTACATCTAATTTAGTGCATAATAGCTGAAAAAAACTTTTTGAATTATTATTTTTTCCCTTAGAAAGGGTCTCATATATGTCCATATTTCTGCATATTTTGGACCAAGGTCTAGTGCTGCCATCTTGAAAGTGTCATAGTTGGAATGTCATCAGGTGCATTGTTTAAAATTTTGAATTGTTCTTGTCCTTGAAGGCCACTGTAGCCTCTGTTATTATTCGAAAGGGTTGGGGTTACCCAGGGATTGTTGCATTCTAGAACTTTGTAGAACTTTCTTGATGATGTCATATTACACACTGCACCTTTAACATGGTGTGTGTTGTTTGTTTTCCCCAGTCACCCATGGCTGCATCGTGTCAACTATCAAACTCTTCCTACCTGATGGAATGGAGGCTCGCCGACGGAGCGAGTAAGTATTCACTCTCTCTCTCCATGGGTCCATGCCTTGAGAAAATACTGTGAATTGTTACTTCATATTATTATTATTATTATTATTATTATTATTATTATTATTATTATTATTATTATTATTATTATTATTATTATTATTATTATTCAGCCTTTAACCAGGAAAAAAAAACCCATTAAGATTTAAAAAAAGTATATTTTCCAAGAGTGTCCTGGTGAAGACAGTCAGCAGGACAGTCCAAACATTCATATAAACATGAGGTACATAAATTAAAAAAATTAAATTAGTAATTTACGTATTTAGTAAGTATAATATTATTTAAAAATGACCATATTATAATCATGAAAATATATTATATTACACGAAACATCTACAGACAGATGTAACTGCCTCCAAGTCTTATAGCAGCTTCTTCATGCAACATTATCACAGGACAGAACTAACCTGTTTCCGTTGGCATTTATTGTTCTCTGGTTACTGTTAATTATGATAACATGGTAATTAACTGCCTAGCAACACACACACGCGCGCTAAATTTCTGCTTGCATAGTGATGTGATTAGAGTTAGTCTGGATGTTGATGAGGACAGCCATTTTTCTAACGAGGTGTGTGTGTGTGTGTGTGTGTGTGTGTGTGTGTGTGTGTGTGTGTGTGTGTGTGAGCCACCGTTCGAAAACTATTATTGTTGTTGGTCAAGTGGTCATTTGGTGTTTACTGTTTACATCAATTCACGCTGAGTGTTGGACAAACGAAGCATATTCTGTTTACAAAATGTTTACAAAAAACATACTACTACCACCAGCGTGTGTGTGTGTGTGTGTGTGTGTGTGTGTGTGTGTTTAAATGGGCCGTGACATACCAGCAGCTGACCCAGTATGGAACTTCCTACTGTACTGGGAATCCCACCTGTGCGTATGTCTGTGTGTTTGTGTTTGGCTATGATAGACACCATGTGGAATCTCTGTGTGTGTGTGTGTGTGTATCTGTGTGTGTATATGTCTCTGTGTGTGTGTGTGTGTATATGCCTCTCCGTGTGTGTGTGTGTATATATCTGTGTGTGTGTGTGTGTGTGTGTGTGTGTGTGTGTGTGTGTGTGTGTGTGTGTGTGTGTGTGTGTGTGTGTGTGTGTGTTGGTGCCATGGTGGGCAGTGCCATCTGCTGCTCTGCCATCCATCCTTCAGTCGGTAAAACACAGAGGAGCATCCTGACCTTTATGAATACACGAATACACAGTTCAGTCTCTGCTCCTGCTCTGCTCCTGCTGTGAGTGTGTGTTGGCAAACAATGACTTGATTTCTAAAACCCTAGGACTGTGTACTGTGTGTGTGTTCCAAGCCGTCTCATTTTAGCTCTGATTTTAGTATTTTCATTCTTGAGGGAAATATCTGGTTCTTTAGCTGCTAAATGCTCAACTTTGTTCATAGTTTGTGTTATTTTATGTGAGTTTGTTTTGGCATATTCAAGCTTTATTAGTTAGTACAGAGTTGAAATGGGGAGACAGAGATAGGGGGGGGGAGGGGATGACCTGCAGTAAAGGTACACGGGTCGGATTTGAACCCGCGACCACTGCAACAAAGGCTGGAGTCAATATGGTACGCGCTCTATCCACTACGCCACCGGAGCGCCCCTTATGTTGTGATTAGTGATGCCACATAGAATTACAAATCCTCATGTGACATAACATTTCTCCAACATGTTTTAACACATTTTAAGCAAAATACATTTTTCCTTCTAATTGAAGACAGGCCAAATGTATTGTCTGTATATACGTCTATGCAGCTCTTTCTCGTAGTGAGAGTGTTGTAAAACTAAATC
>CM047518.1:25038734-25051501 GCA_026122265.1 Ammodytes dubius
GTAAAAACAGACATCTTTTAACAAACGTTTTTTAGGTGTTTTCTTGGGCCCACTCAATTGCCTTCCTTTGCCTAATGTTAAGTCTTTCTCTAGAATAAATTTATTATTTTAAATTGGCTATTGAAAAAAAAAAAGCCTAGAATGACACTAAATATCAAATTGAGTTGGAAAATAGTGAATTTCTTCCCCCGTGTTTCCTTGTTATTTTAATTACAGCCAGTTTCATCCTCTCTGTCCAGTTTGTAATAACCTCTTTCTGGGTTTATTGCTTGTAAATGATTTATTTATTCATTAGACTTTACGACGTGAAATGTAGCTTGAAATTATTTGCTGTCTGAGCTCCTACAGACCGACTATTAAAAACCCGACTAGATGACGGATCAAATTTATTTTTCCGCATTAGACAATGACGTTTGTAGGACACTATTTCTGAAGATTATTTCTTGGTGAATACTTGCCATTTTTTTGAATTTATATATTAATACAGAGATACACTTGGCACATACAACCTTTGATGAAAAGACTAAAAAAAACAAAAAATGCAAAGTTAAATAAAGATACAAACAAATACATAGAATATAGTAATAATAGAATATTTATTCTTAAGGAGTGTCAGGTGGTAGGATGTATAGTATGTAATGCACCACACACCACACACACTCACACACTCACACACACACACACACACACACACACACACACCACACACCACACACACACCACACACACACACACACACACACACACACTCACACTCACATCACACTCACACTACACTCACACTCACTCACACACTCCTCACTCACATGAAAACACTTACCACACATTGGAATCACAGAAAGTCTCCAGTGTTTTACTATGATGGATGATGCTGCTCTCCAAACAGTTTGTCACACTAAAGTAGAACAGCACAAGCCCTGGTCTCTGCAAATAACCTGCCATGTGTTTTTTTTTTTACAAATTTTTATTGAATTTTTACAATAAACATAGTGAACTAGCAAGGCAGGTTTATTTATATAGAACAATTCAGACACAAGGCCATTCAAAGTGCTTTACAGGGGCATCAAATACATCAAGATTAGACATTAGAAATTGCATTAAGAGATAAAATAACAAAGAAAAAGATTCAACATTAGACGGGGACAGAAGGCCGTTCACATCTGTGTCTGTTCGGACTGAAGTCTCTTTCCCCAAATTCGAGTGAAGAGAGAGTTGGCAATTCATTCCAGTCAGACATATTACAAAGAGGAAATTCCTCTCTAATGAAATTTGTCAGTTTAGGATAATAACAACAATAATAAATGAAATAACATATAGGAATGTTGCTTGTATGTATTTTAATCTGTGTTGATTTGTATTTGTATTGTCTTTTATATGAAACTTGAGGTCCGGAATAAAGTATTCATTCATATACATAGACTTTGGTAGAGAGGTGTACAGCAAGCAATCTCTATATTTAAGGAATGCACTGAACATACATTCACACCATGCATTCCCAAATATCACTCTCAAAACTACAAGAGAGAGAGAGGGAGAGAGAGAGAGAAAAAAAACAAGAGGGTGTACATACACAGCGTGGGTCCTGTAAATGGCTATGCTACAGTGGCTCCCCTTTATTCATATACACTTTGTTACATACTAGTTTACAGAGCCTAGGTTGATTATATACCTGGATTTGTTTCAGTGTACAGACAGATAGCGGATTGTGAGGGAAGTTACTGATTATGGACAAGTGATTTGACAACAAGCGTTCTCCAGAATCGCCACTTTTTACTTTACGACCTTTAGTCCAGTTGTGTTAGTTTGTCTCTCTTGGCCTCTGTTGTTTTGTCCCACAAGTAGAAACACTTTATGACACAATTGGGTTGCACTTGCTTTCTAAGTAGATGTGTGTGTGTGTGTGTGTGTGTGTGTGTGTGTTGTGTGTGTGTGTGTGTGTGTGTGTGTGTGTGTGTGTGTGTGTGTGTGTGTGTGTAAAATCTTCCCCTAAGTGTTTAGTAACTGCCAGCTATTCTCAAACTAGTAATATACTTAATCTTGTTACATCATTTAAACTCGAGGAATGTCTTCGCGACCTTTAGCGGTGTGTAAATCGGTCACATAACTTCACAGGGATCAAGGCGAGAGGTATTTATAATCACCTGACTATCCTTTGTGGTTGTGTGCATGACCGATTTATTAGTGGTGCCTACATGGGGAAAATTAGTTTCATTTAGTTGAATATTTTAGCCATTTTTTTTTTTTTGTTTTGTTATTTTGATGTTCATTGTTCCAGATTTATTTACACACACACACACACACACACACACACACACACACACACACACACACACACACACACACACACACACACACACACACACAGACACACACACACACACACACACATCACTCATCATCACTCACTCACTCACTCACTCACTCACTCACTCATCCTCATCACTTCACTCATCATCACCACTCACTCACACTCACCACAACACACACAGAGAGCTGCAGTCTCCACCTCTCCTGCTGGTCGGTAGTTAAACATTAACAGAGTCAAGTTTATATTTTACTAGAATCAAGTTCACTTCATTCCTGAACTCGGGTTGTTTTCATGTCAACACTAGATTATCCCACATTCTCACTGCACTTAACAACCTGGGTGACCTTTTATAAAGATATTTTTTTGGCATTTTTATGCTTTATTGATAGTGCAGAGAGACAGAGGTGAAATGGGGCAGAGAGGGGAGTGACATGCAGAGAACGACCGCGGGCTGGAATCGAACCCGGGTCTGCTGCTGGCTGAGGCCCATGGCGGGGACGCCCTACCAACTGAGCTAAGGGCGCCCCCTGTGTGGCCTTTTGATACATTATAACAGTGGATAACTGTTCCCACTAAAGAGGCAGAGGTCAGAAACTCGTAGCTTTAAGTCAGAGCTTGTCAGATCTGGTAATAATAATAATTCATTTTATTTGAGGGCGCCTTTCATAGCACTCAAGGTCACCTTACAGGCAGTGTTTAAAAATCAACAATCATAAAAAACACAAGAACAAGATACATTGAAACAATTTACACAAGTGGGGTGAAATGGGTGGGAGACAATGAACTAGATAGGGATGGGGCCGATCCGATCCAGTATCGGTATCGGGTCCGATATGGCCGAAATCTGCGTATCGGATATCGGACTGACAGCTCCGATATTAAAATCCGTTTTTTTTTTTTTTTTTTTTTTTTTTTTTTTTTTTTTACTAGGGAAAGCAACTTCCGAGTTCGGTGAGGAGAGGACATCACTTTATAATTTGACATAGTACATATAGTTTGTTAGCCAGTGGCTAACCCCAAAGCTAACCAGTCAAGAGGGGAAAGCTTTGACAATTCAGCATGTATAAATAGCCAGGAGAGAAACTGTTTAGACAAAGACCCCCAAATGTCTAGTGGGCAGAAGTATCTTGAGAAGGATTTTTTTTTTGTTACTTATTTTCCTTTAAGATACTATATGCTTTGGTATATTTATTGCTCTTTATTATAATTGCTAGCTTCTAGCCTAATACAACATCAACCACAAAAAGTGTATACTATTATCGTATCGGTAACGGTATCGGCCGGATATCAAACCCAGTACGGAATCGGATCGGAACTAGAAAAAAGGGGGGGATCGTCCCTCCAAACTAGATTGAATAGCAGTTGGTGCCCCTTAGATGGTAAACCTAAAAGGATACTTATATTTGGATAAATTTATGGTCTATAACACACAAACGTAAAAGTCACTGCTACACTCTCTTTGAAACTGGCCGATGTGTAGAGCTGTGTGTTGGTGTAAGTGCTGTAACAACCTCACTGACTTTAACTCTATTGAAGGTCCTTGTTAGCTAAATCAATATCTATAGCTGGTTGAATGAGTCACTTCCTTTCAAAACACCACAAAACACTCATTCAATACACACACAGCCACTGCAGTGTTTATAACTGTCCATCTTTCAGTGTGTGTGTGTGTGTGTGTGTGTGCCTGTCAGTTATGTTTTGTGTGTGTGTGTGTGTGTGTGTGCCTGTGTGTTTCACTACAGATCTCTTTGAAAATATTCAGTGGTTCGACTACATGTAACACATGACACTGGCTTCCTAATTAAATATAGTGTTTGTTAGCTTGAGAATTGAAGTGTGTTGAAATGATGGTGATGATATAGTGTGAAGGGTGTTTTGGTTGTGTGTGTGTGTGATGTGGTGTGTATACGTTAGTGTGTGTGCTATGTCGATGTGTGTGTTATGTTGGTGGTCGTGTGTGTTAGTGTGTGTGTGTGTGTGTGTGTGTGTGTGTGTGTGTGTGTGTGTGTTGTGGGGATCTAGTAAGCTGCTATTGACTCTTGAATAACTTTGTAAATGTTAATTATCAGTTGCGTATCAAATTAACATCGGGGTTGACTGTGGCTCAGTTGGTAGAGCGGGTCGGCCGATGATCAAAGGGTTGGAGGTTCGATCCCCGCCCTGCCACCTGTGTCACAGTTGTTGTGTCCTTGGGCAAGACACTTCACCCACCTTGCCTCGTGTGAATGTCGATAGTTAGCCTGCTATCGTGTTGATGTGTGTGTGAATGGTAACGTGGGAAAGGAAAACAGGTCTCCCTTGCAAAAGAGTCTTCGGTCTCAATGGGATTTACCTGTATAAATAAAGGTAAAACAGAAAATTAGTGTAAAATAATCTTTTTACACCAAAGAATCCTTCACAGATGAATTTGCTGAAACGTTATTATTTGTGTAAAGAAAGAGTGAGAAACCCAGTGTCACGACACAATCAATAACATTTTTTCTTCTGTCGCCGTGGTTACTCTCTGTCTTTGGTCCCTTCTGTTTCCATGGTGACTAAGTGTTTCTCTCTCTCTCTCTCTCTCTCTCTCTCTCTCTCTCTCTCTCTCTCTCTCTCTCTCTCTCTTCAGTGTCATCCAGACTCCGCTACCACTACCTGTAGACAAGGTAAGACCTGAAATCTGTGTGTGTTGTTGCCCTGTCCCGTGTCAAGTGTGTGTGTGTGTGTTGTGTTTGCATGCTCCTCACTGAATAGAGATGTGGTGTGTGTGTGTGTCAGGTAGTTTCTCACAGATAAGTGATCTTTACTCTCACAAACACACTCTCTCACTCACTCTCACAAACTCACTCTCTCAAAAAACACTCTCTCTCATTCACACACACACACACACACACACACACAGCACACACACACACACACACACACACACACACACACACACACACACACACACACACACACACACACACACACACACACACACACACACACAGAGTGGAGTAGTCAGCTGATAGAGGAATGCGGGAGGCGCTGCCAGTTCTGCACATTCAGAAGTCTTTTCATGTGGTCCAGGGGGCAATGTGCTTTATTCCCACAGTATCTGTGTGCTTTGTGTCTTCAGAAACTATTCTAAAGTCATGAGATTCAAACTGAGATGTTGTGTCTGCTGTAGGGAAACTTATCAGCCACGCAAATCACTAGTCCTGGGATCTTGTTTTTTTGTTCTTATTTTTTTCTTCAAGTATCCTTTCATTTTTTCATTTAATTTTTTATTTTATTTCAGACATATCAAAAACAATACAAAACTAAATGAAAAGCATAAAAATTCAATACACAATTTATGTTTAATTGACTTCACAAAAAAAAAAAAAAATTGATCTGTTTGGATGTGATATGCCTGAAAAGGAGCAGGAATGAAGTATTTTTTTGTTGAGCAATTTTTTTTTTATATGGCCATTAAAATATACAATGTGCATATGAATTGGAATCTTGAGGAAATATTTGAAGATAATCCCATATATTATACACAAGCACAAAAGTACTGTTTAAGAATAAGATACAACAAACAAAACAAAATGGGAATTTCCCTTATTTGATGAAATACAAAATCGATATACTAAAAACAAAGGAATTTAAAAGCGCCTTTACTTATATTTAACCGTTCGTGATAGCTGACCCAAAGTGTTTGCGGTTTCACATTGATAGCATGCGTCATTGTGCTTTTTCTGTGTCTATCTGATGGAAAACTCGCTGATTTAAATCTAGCTTGAGGAAGTAACATCAGTGGCCCATCGTAGGCAAAGCAGTCGCCTTCACAACACAAGAGCCACAGATTCTTAACGACCCACATTAGCTTCACTGATAAAGTCTTCCTCTTATACAACCTACTACTCTCTACAACAATGAGCACAAGTCCTGTCCTGTTGCATGTTAGCCTGCTGAACGAAAGACCTCAAAATAACATCTAAGCATCCTTAAGCATTGGGGAAAGCACTATATAAATCCCATGTATTATATTATTAGGGCTGTTAAACGATTACAATTTTGATCAGATTAATCACAGGTTGCTGTGGATTAATCACGATTAATTCTACCTTTCTAAAAATGCCGAAAAATTCGAATTTTCCTGTTATCTTTTTTATGAACGAAAGATAAATGACAGAAGGTGGATATGTACATTTATTTATTATTTAATTGCGTTAAAAAAATTAGCGCATTAATTCCAGAAATGAATCACCCGTCGTTAATGCGTATTTTTGACAGCCCTATTATAAAGTGCACTAATATCACTTTGCGCTAATTAGCTACTCATAGCATATAGCACATTAAACCGTATGTTAACGTACTGTAACATCACATCGGGCCTTTTAAAAGCTGGTGTGGTCTGTACCGTAAACGTACGGACCACACCACAGTTAAACACCAAACACACACACACACACACACACACACACACACACACACACTGTCTGCCTGTTGATTGTTTGCTACAGCACAAGCTTATTTACTTGCGTCGTTTTACCCACAATCGTTTATTTGTTTATTATTATAAAGGAAGATTTTTTTTTTCAATTAACAATACAAGAAAAAACATTGACATATTTTTTCCAAACAAAGAAACGACAAGTTGTTATTTCAGTTGGACTTTAATGCTTTTTTTTTTTATCCCACAAAGTTATAAAATATTATTATTATCTTATAATAGGACATTGTGTCAAAGCCGGTACTGTATAATTTGCTCAATGCGGTAAATGCCATTATTAAACCTCCATACTGTGAGTATCATACTGTAGCATGTTATCTTCTCTGCAGTGCTAGCCTCGCCCCGTTGTGTGTGTGTTGTGTGTGTGTGTGTGTGTGTGTGTGTGTCACTAGTCTGAGGAATGTAGGCTGGAGCTGACGCTGTGCAAAGTGTGTGTCAAGCAGGAGCTGTGATTAGATTTGAACCACTTCTCCAATATATAATTAAGTGTCCTTGCAACGCCAGGGTCTTACAAGCAAGACACACACACAAACGCACACACACACACACACACACACACACACACACACACACACACACACACACACACACACACACACACACACACACCACACACACACACACACACACACACAACACACACAACACTCTCTCTCTCTCACACTTTGCTGTCACCTTGAATAGGCGAGCAGAACATGGGTAACATATAGTAGTATCTTCAGTTTTGCCTTGAGACACACTTGCCTTTACGACTATAAGTCTTATAATATTGGTTTTTCCTTTTTTCGACAAGAACATACAAGAAAAAATATATATATATACAAGCAATACTGACAAACAAGAAACAAACAAATACAAATATAGCTCAGGGCACATTGTCATGCAGAGAACAGAACACATACTAACTATAAAGAGAGGAGGAGGTGTTGAGAGATTTAATTACTGTGTTTCTTTCTATACTGTGTGTGTGTTAACTTTCTGTTTAGTGTGTACAGCATATGTGTTGACCGCTGTGGATGTTGTCTGCCTTAAATTCAAACAAGGCTGAATGAACTCTAGACAACTGTCAATATGTTAACAGTGTGTGTGTTTGTGTGTGTGTGTGAGAGAGTGTGAGAGTGTGTGTGTGAGCGACTGAGAGTGTGTGTGAGAGCGACTGAAGTGTGTGTGAGTGTGTGTGTGTGTGTTTTGTCCCTTGTCTTATAACGTGAACAGCTTACAAACTTCTCTCTATAAACAGAGTCAAAGCACAAGTGGTTTATCAGATTTATTTTCTTATTTTTAATATCTGTGTTGTTTGTTTGTTTGTTTGTTTAGGTTGCAGCCAACACTCCCAGTATGTATTCTCAGGAACTGTTCCAGCTCTCCCAGTATCTACAGGTAAAACACTGACACCTACTGGTCATTCTGTGTCACTACACCAAAAGTATAAATCTAGGGAGTCACAAATACAAGAAAAGCAATAAAGACTTAAGACCTTGTTTAATATAGATGGCCTGGTATTTTCCGCCCCTTGTTTCTCTAGAATTGTAATATGAAGCTTTTATATTTTATCTACTTTTATATGCACTTTTATCCAGTACTTGCATTATCAGTTATGGTTATTTTAAAAAAAAAAAGAAATAAGAAAATAAAATGATTCTTTTGTATTTGTTGTTTGGTGAATTTTAAATTTTTAACTACCTGCTTCCTCTTCCCTCTTCCCCTCTCCCCTGTGTCTGTCCTTTTCTGTCTGTCTGTCTGTCCCTCTCTGTCCTTCTGTCTGTCTTCTTCTTCTGTCTGTCTTCTTCTGCCTGTCCTGTCTGTCTCTGTCTGCCTGTCCTGTCTTCTGTCTTCTGTCCGTCTGCTCCCTCCCTCTCCCTCCTCTCCCCCCCTCCCTCCCTCTCCCTTCTCCCCCTTCCTCCCTCCCTCCCTCCCTCTACCAGGAGGCCTTACACAGAGAGCAGATGTTGGAGCAGAAGCTAGCCACCCTGCAGCGTCTGTTAGCCAACACGCAGGAGGCCTCGGAGAGCAGCTGGCAGGTAGGAAACTACATCGGATATTTTGGTCTTTTCCTTCACCAGAAAGGTCAAGGTCAGGTCACTTTTATTTATAAGCACCTTATAAGAACCTAAATTCACCAAAGTGCTTTACTAAATAAAATATACATAAATTAAAATACAACAGCACACACATAAAAACACTTACAGCAATGACACAAAACAATTCATTAAAACGTAAAAGCCTGTGAAAGAAAGGTTTAAATGTCATTATGCATCACTTAGTTGTGACTCCATCTTGTCCCTACATCGTTTTATCTGTTAAGTGACGTTATGGCACCTGTGTACATGTTGCTGTTTGTTTAAAAAAAAGGAACAGACACTGTATTTATCACTGAACATTGTTTTTTTTTTTGTTTTTTTTACATAAATTAGTATAGCCTAACATAATAATTTCTTTGTAATTAAAATAATTAGAATAAATATATATATATATGCAGTGTTTCCCCCAGAAAATGTCTTAGTCAAGGTGGTCACTGTCCAGGGTCATGGGAGGCGAAAATTTGGGGGTATTTTGCTCAAATATGCCAATGCGCAGTAAAGAAATAAACAACTGCTTATTTAAATACAAAAATGCAACAGACACTGACCTTACAGTTCTGCAATTTTGGTTGGTCGGTAGTCAAGGCGGGGGGCTAGCGTTGCTAAGGCGGCCGCCTTAGCTATAAAGCGCTGGGGGAAACTGATATGTATATTAATTAATTTGTATTGATGTCATATTTAACTAATATGTCCAACACTTCTGTAAACTGAGTGTGTGTTCTTCAGGCGCTGATTGATGAAGACCGTCTGCTCTCCAGACTGGAGGTGATGGGCAGTCAACTACAGGCGTACTCTAAGGTACCACACACACACACACACACACACTCAGTCAGTCAGTCAGTCAGTCAGTCAGTCAGTCAGTCAGTCAGTCAGTCAGTCAGTCAGTCAGTCAGTCAGTCAGTCAGTCATCAGTCAGTCAGTCAGTCAGTCAGTCAGTCAGTCACTCACTCACTCACTCACTCACTCACTCACTCACTCACTCACTCACCACTCACTCACTCACTCACTCACTCACTCACTCACTCAATAAACACATCAAAATAAATTCAAATTTATCATCAACTTTGAGAAGTCCTCTTCCCTTCTCTCCCACACACACACACACACACACACACACACACACACACACACACACACACACACACACACACACACACACACACACACACACACACACACACAGAGGTCGTGATAGAGAATAACATGTCTCTTCTTCTTCAGTCGCAGACGGAGGAGGGGATTCGTAAGGAGCTGCTGGCGCTGCAGGAAGACAAACACAACTACGAGACGACGGCCAAGGAGTCTCTACGCAGAGTTCTGCAGGAGAAGATAGAGGTGGTCAGGAAGCTGTCGGAGGTGGAGGTAGGACACACACACACGCACACACGCAAGAACGCACTCGCTCACTCACTCACTCTCTCTCTCTCTCACTCACTGAACTCGCTCGCTCGCTCACTCACTCACTCACTCACTCTCTCTCTCTCTCTCTCTCACTCACTCACTCACTCACTCACTCACTCACTCACTCACTCACTCACTCACTCACTCACTCACTCACTCACTCACCCACCTTACGCACACTCTACAATGTCCTTGTGTTGGTTAAATCTCCGAGAGGAACTTAGAAATATTTCTGAGAGTCTTCTTTTTCTTCTGATTATTATAAATTACGTGTAACAGCAAACGGGACCATCAGTGAAAAGAGAGCTATTTTTATATAGTTATGAATAATGCCATGATTGGGTCCATATCCTCGCCAATTCAGACTAAACAATTTACAGCTGGCAGACTTGAACACCCTGTGTTTATGAACGCTACTTAATCAAAGTTTTACCTGCTCAACCATCGTCATAGCAGCAATATTAGACAGTCACATATAAATACATTACCTCACATTCACATTCAGTCTCTCTTTCGCTCCCTTCCTGAACGCACCACCTGGACACACTAGCGAATATCTTTTAGTTGTTTTAGTAAAGACACTTCTGCTTTTGTCCAAAGGGGGGCGCTAGCATCAACGAAAACAGAAAATTCCCTGTCGCCACTTTTAAACCAAAAACATAATATATATTGTGTTGTTGCGTCCCTCAGCGCTCCCTGAGATCTTTCCGTTGTTGTATTTAAAACACTACTGCTTTTGAAGGGAGCGCCCTTAGCTCAGTTGGTAGGGCGCCCCCCCCCCCCCCCCCCCCCCCCCCCCCCCCCCCCCCCCCCCACCCCCCCCCCCCCCCCCCCCCCCCCCCCATGGGCCTCGGCCACAGCAGACCTGGGTTCGATTCCAGCCGCGTCGTTCTCTGCATGTCACTCCCCTCTCTGCCCCATTTCAACTCTGTCTCTACACTATCAATAAAGCATAAAAATGTAAAAAAAAATCTTAAAAAAAAAAAAAAAAAAACACTACTGCTTTTGATAATTCCTTCCTAATATTGTGTTGTTGTGTCCCTCAGCGTTCCCTTAGCAACACGGAGGACGAGTGCACTCACCTGAAGGAGATGTCGGAGCGCGGCCAGGAGGAGCTCAGAGAACTCGCCAACAAATACAACGAAGCCGTCAACGAGATCAAAGAGCTCACGGACAAGATCAAGGTGAATCCAATCAAATCAGTCTTATTTCTCTATAGCCCAATTTTAACATATTTTTTTATTACATTTTCATGCTTTTAATTTTTATTTTTTTGATATGTCTGAAATAAATTGAATAAAAAAAATAAAAATAAAAATATTGATTTATTACTAATTTAATTTTGCTGAATGTTTGCTGAAATTCATTTAAATTTTCTTCTGTATGGCCTTTTCTAGCTTTTAAAAAAAATTTTTTTTTAACAGAAATAGTTTACATTTTATTTTATTACTTTCCCTGTGTACTTACCCATCTTAGAATGCATTTATTGTTTATCACGCTTATCTTTTTTTACTGACAAGATTAAGGTACAAGCACAGACACTGGAGGACTCTGATGTTTTTTGGATTTAATTCAATTTAGCTAAATCTTAGGAGCAAATTATAAGGTTCTTTTTAGCGTTTTATTATACTTACATTTTTTTTTTCTTGTATTCAGTTGTTGTTGTTTTTTTTAAACAAGGAGCTTGTTATAATAGCCTTTTTATTGTGTTTATATGGTTATAAAATCTGTTCGATTGTACATTTTAAATTTTTCTCTTAAGTTTCTCTACAAAGCTTGGTTTTGCCTTCTTTTCTGCACCATTAAGAATGTATTATTTTTTTATAAAATTATCTTTTAGAATATATATATAAAAAAACAAAAAAAAACAACATTTGTACTTATTTCACTGTGGGTCGAAGAGAAACGTATTTTCGATTCCTCCGTATGTCTTGCAAATATTCCCAAAAATTCCCCATAAACTTTACTTGACTGTATTTGCCGCCCCCCAGACAGATAAAATGTTATTGTAGGTGTTACAATGACAATAAAGATATTCTATTCTATTCTATTGTATTGTAGACGGCAGAGGGGCGGCAGGAGGAGCTGACGGCCCGCGGGGCGACGGAGAAGAGAGAGATGGAGCTGCGGGTGGAGGAGATGGAGGAGAAGGAGCAGGTTCTCCAGGCCCGGATCGAGGCTCTGCAGGCCGACAACGACTTCACCAACGAGAGGCTGGCGGCTCTGCAGGGTAAAGGGACACGCTACATACACAGAGACCACGCACACACACACACACACACACACGTACAACGACACACACATACACTAGCAGCACTGCAGGGTAGATACACACACACACACACACACACACTGCAGGGTAAAGGGACACACTACAGTACATTACATTACATACAGCACTGCAGGGTAGATACAGAGAGACACAGAGACACACACACACACACGTACAAAGACACACACATACACTAGCAGCACTGCAGGGTAAAGGGACACGCATTACATTACATTTACATAT
>CM047518.1:25051601-25104101 GCA_026122265.1 Ammodytes dubius
GTCGCCATTTTGGGAAGCAACCTCTGTCTGAACCACACACACGCACATGTATTTTATTGGAATTTCATGTCATAGACCAACACAAAGTGGCGCATAATTGTGAAGTGGAATGAAAATGATACATGGTTTTCAAAATAAATAAAAAAATATAAAACTGAAAAGTGTGGCGAGCAAAAGTATTCAGCTTCTCTCAGAGTCAATACTTTGTAGAACCACCTATCGCTGCAATTACAGCTGCAAGTCTATTGGGGAATGTCTCTACCAGCTTTGCACATCTAGAGACATTTTTGCCCATTCTTCTTTGCAAAATATCTCGAGCTTCAGATTCAGAGTGAGATTGGATGGAGAGTGTCCATGAACAACAATTTCCAAGTCTTGCCAGATGTTCTCTTATAAAAATTAAAACAATGTATCATTTTCATTCCACTTCACAATTATGCGCCACTTTGTGTTGGTCAATCAAAAAAAAAAATTAAAAATTACATGTGTGGTTGTTACGTGACAAAATGTGTAAAAGTTCAAGGGTATGAATACTTTTGCAAGGCACTATATATACAGCCGTGGAAAAAATGAAGAGACCACTCCAAATGTTCAGTGTCTCTCGTTTTACTTTCTAGGCATGTGTTTGAGTAGAATGAACATTTGGTTTTATTCTACAAACTACTGACAACATTTCTACCAAATTCACGATAGAAATATTGTCACTTAGAGCATTCTTAATAAGTAATGTTGAGATAAAGATTTAAGAAAAAAATCCAGACTCAAATGATTTAGAATTTGGTAGAAATGTTGTCAGTAGTTTATTCTTTAAAACTAAAATGTTCATTCTACTCAAACATATGCCTATAAATAGTAAAACAAGAGACACTGAACATTTGGAGTGGTCTCTTAATTGTTTTTCCGGAGCTGTATTTATATATCTATATGTGCTGTGGTCACATAACAGAAGTGGACATTGGTTCTGGAGCGGTAGAGGAGCCCACAGAGGACAAACTGAGAGAACACAAACCTCAAAGCCCGGAGGAAGATGAGGAGGAGGAGGAAGATACAGACACTGATGATGGGGCAGTTGGTCCAGATGAAGATTTTGATGGTAGTTAGTTTAATTACTGTAATAAAATACAGTTGATTCATGTTTATATAGCGCTGTCATATTATATGGCAGGTTTAACAAAGGGCTTTTGAAAACATTAATAATGATCCAATCTAGATAAGTTTGAAAGTTTGAAGAAGAAATGCTATTTGAAGATTATATACTATTCAATATTAATGTATGGCTTTTGAACAACAATTTAAGTAATGCATATTTAAGGCCAACCTACTTTAGGCTACCTACATAGGGTTATGGATATATTGTTTATAATGTCCTGGAAAATATAACATAACAAAGGGCTTTTTTTAGAATTAAAATGTGTGAATGTTGATAGTTAGCCTGCTATCGGTGTATGAATGTGTGTGTGAATGGTAACGTGGGAAAGGGAAACAGGTCTCCCTTGCAAAAGAGTCTTTGGTCTCAATGGGATTTACCTGTATAAATAAAGGTTTAAAAAAAAAAAAAAAAAAAAAAAAGGTCTTATGTAATTAACTTATCTAGAATTATCAAATCTAGATGAGTTTAAAAGCTTGCAGAATAAAAGGCTCAATGATTAAGGTATGATTCAGTAATATATAAATAAAACATATCGAAGATGATATTGTCAAAGACCAAAGATTGACTTAATCACTCTTCAGAATTAATTTTACTCAAGAATTTGAGCAGATTGTTAGATTGTCTTCAATGCATGTTGTGGGAGGAGAGACATAGGTCTAGCCTCTGCTTGGATGGCCTTAGGGGACTTACTTGAGTGACATTTTACTAATCCCAAGTTATTGTTGATTGACGTTTGGATTTCACCCTTTGTTTTCTTCACATATACACATCTTGTTTTGAGAAGTTTTTCAGCTAGTTACAGTTCTGCGTCCGAAATCTGCTTCTGAGCTTTGTTGCTAAAAATCGTCTTTTTATGAAATTTCTGCGAATATTAACGTTTTAAATAAGTTTTAGTAATGTTGAATTTGAAGGTGTTGTTGGGCTGGTTATTTCCACATTTAAGTTAACCCTCTTTAGCTGTCTGTCTGTCTGTTGTCTGCCTGTCTGTCTACATCCTGTCTGTCTGTTACAATGTTGTGGTGTCTGTCCACAGCCGCTGCATTTTACCTGTATCTGTCTGTAAACACCTTGCCCTGTATGGCTTTCTCTCTGCCCTGTTCGTTTGCTTATGGAACATCTATTTGTCCTTGTAGTTTTAAAGCTCTCTCTTACTCGATAGTTCTATAATGCTTTCTACGTCCCGCTTGTACCTATATTTACATTTTCTTTGTCTGTATTTCGACTCTTTCAATCTCGTTAAACCAGGTTTGTTTGGGTTTTAATTTTTTTTTTTCAGGGCCGAGTATTTGTAAGAAAATTTGCTTATTGATTCTGCTTATTGATTTCTTAAAGTAAAACTGAGATGTTGCTTTTTCAATACACACACATGCATTCATCTAACAGTCCATCTAACATGATCAAAAAATGCCTCAGAACTAGTTAATGACGTGACCAGCTTGAAATAAATAATAATTGGCAAACAAACATTAAATGTATGCTGCTTAGTAACATAGTGTAATGATATTTTTTGATTTTAAGCTTTTACCAAAAAATTGTCACAAATTTGACAATTGACAGAGAGCCTTGTTTTTCTCCGACATATTTTGTTTCCATTTTTAAAATATTACATTTCATTCAGAGGTGCCATTTATAAATTGATATGCAGAATCAATGAGGTAAATAGTAATAAATACCCATCTCCACTATGGTAGTCATGGTATTATCTGGTCGTCATGGTAGTAATGTGGGCGCTCTGTGTTTTTATCAGACAACTGTCATGTAAACAACAGCGGAGGAGAATCCACTAGAATCCAACAGTTGATTGAGTGTCCGCGTGAGTACAAATATCCACTACTGCTGAATGCTGCCCGCTACACACACACACACACACACACGCACACCACACACGTACCACACACACACACACACACACACACACACACAGCATGCACACACTACACACTTCCTTTCTCACACACTCACGCTTGCACACACTGATACACATCACTGCCAATATATCCATTACTGCTGAATGCCGCTTATGCTTTCATATTATTTTTTTCGGTAACACTTTACAATAAGGGTTCATTAATGAACTGTTAGTTAATGCTTCGTTAACTAAAGCATAGACAAGCATAAACTAAGCATAACAGTTAGTGAATGCTTAGTTTTACGTTTACTAAAGCATTAATTAATCCTTTTTTAACAGTTAGGTAATGCTTAGTAAATCCTTATCAAACCTTAATTAAGCACCAACTAACAGTTAATTAATGGACCCTTATTGTAAAGTGTTCCCAAAATATTTATCTTATTTACACAAAAAGTTTTTGTTTACACAGAAAGACCCGAAATTGAAGAATATGTAAAGCATGTTCCCGAAAATACGTTTTATTTTTTTAATATATTCGTGCCTCACTGCTGGCTGTTCTGTCTCGCTGAGGACGTGTTTGTTGCTGAAATGAGCTCATATTTCTTCTTGTCTGCTATATACAGCTCCGGAAAAAATTTAGAGAGCACTCCAAATGTTCAGTGTCACTTGTTTTACTCTTTAGAGGCATATGTTTGAGTAAAATGAACATTTAGATTTTATAATATTAACTATTGACAAATTCACAATTAAAATATGGTCATTTAGAGCATTTTCAATAAGTAATGTAGAGATAAAGATTTAAGAAAAATCCAGACTGTTCTCCTAATTAATTCCGGGGCTGTATATAGTAATGGTTGTTTTTTTTTTTACCGCTGTTTATGGTCATTTTAGTGACATATATATTGTGTTTCTGTCCGACTGGTTGGTTCTCAGCTTCTTAAAAATCACTCACTCTTCTGTTCTTTTTGTGGTAGATTTCATTTATATTATTTCGTCCGCATGTTGCTGCTTCTGTTGATTGATTTTTTTACCGGATAAGTTCACTCACCATTTCTTTCTCTACTTGTGTTGCTGGTATTTAGTTCAGGGTGATTCTGCACTTAACATCTGTACTAACCAGCCACGTAACACTTTACAATAATGGGACATTAATTAACTGTTACTTAAAGATTTACTTCACCAGTGGAAATATGAAGGTGTATTGAACTCTGAGATCCTATGAAGTATAAATGTGCAAAAAAATTGAAATCGGATCATCCTAGCCTGAGAAAAGGCAGAAAGAGTGTTTTATGGTCTCACTGTCTCACCCTACATTTTCCCATGCGTGAAATCACACATGGTAAAATGTAGGTTAGGATTAGCAGGACAGCTGGGCCAAGGGGAGACTGAGGGAAGACTGAGGGAAGAAAAACCTAATTCATTATATTATAATAGGGATTTTATAATTGATTGAACGCTGGTTCCGTATGGGTGAAGTATTCCTTTAATGTTTAGTGTACCCTTATTGTATAGTGTTACCCCAACCACTAACCCACCCTGACAACTTGGTGTAAATGCTTACTGGACTTTTTTTGGCCGAGTTTTGGATAAAATTTAAACCGAACTGGATAAATTCACTAATTCCCCGTTTTTTTCTTGTTTTGTCTTCACAGCGGTCAAACAGCTGAAGGAGACTGTCAGTTCATCCATCCACAAACTGGCCAACTTCGATGGTGAGAACTCAACTTATTTTTTTAAGATTATTTTTTGGCATTTTCAAGCTTTTTGATTAGTACAGACTTGAAATGGGGAGAGAGAGAGAGAGGGGGGATGACCGGCAGTAAAGGTCCACGGGTCGGATTTGAACCCGCGACCACAGCAATATTGTACACGCTCTATCCACTACGCCACCAGAGCACCCTTATAATAATTAATTTTTTAAGAGACGGTGCACAATTTAAAAATGATTTGTTAGCAAGTCGCTAATTTGCATCCGTATTCCCTTCTGTTGTCTTTTTTGTGAAGCTTTTAAGATGTAAATATATGTCGTCACATTAGAATATAGTTACATTAACTATTTTCTTTATTATGGCCATAAATGATGGGATATAGTTTGGTCTCATGCTGTTGTCCCCCTGTGTGTGGATGTAGTCAGAATCATTTCTAGTCAGATATATTAAAGGTGCAGTGTGTAAAATGTAATTTTCAGAACAGACTTGGTAGAAATGGAGGCAGTGGTGGATGATGCCATCTTTAGTATCTAGCCTCTTGTCCTTGAAGGCCACCGTAGCTTCTGTAAATTCTGTAAATCAACACTATGTGGTGTGAACGGTAAGTTTAAGCGCTTGTGTGTTTTGTAGAAGCGATGGACGCTCACCTACAGAACAACCAGACGGGAGAAGAGACAACCTCGCAAGTCCTGATCGACTTAAAGGTACAGGACTCACCACTCACTCACTCACTCACTCACTCACTCACTCACTCACTCACTCACTCACTCACTCACTACTCACTCACTCACTCACTCACTCACGACACCACTCACTCACTCACACACTCACTCACTCACTCACTCACTCACTCACTCACTCACTCACTCACTCACATCACTCACTCACTCACGCACAAAAACTCACTCACGCACAAAAACTCACTCATGCATTAAAAACTCACAACTCACTCACTCACTTCACTCATCCCACCACACCCTCACTCACTCACTCTACACACAACACAACACACACATCACAACGACACACACACACCCACACACACAACACACACAACACACACACAACACACACAATTCAAACACTCACTGTTAAAACAACAGTTGTATGTTTCTGCATCATCTTTTTTAAATAAAAAAAATAACTATCAGAAAGTGAATGATAATTGCCGACACTATTTTGTGCCAGTTCTTGTTTAATTCTTGCGATCAATATGTTAAATGTTACAGAATATCTTCACGTAAACTGGGTTTCATTCGAAAGTCCATTCACTCATTAATCAATCTTAAAGTTTTGTTTTTGAACAATGACAGCATTTTTGGAGAGCAGTTAGTTATCAAAAAGGGCAAAAAAAAAACTGCTGACGAGGAGACATTCTACTGGCCTTTGTCTTTGCTGTTGTGAGAGTTCTGAGTGTTTGTCATTTTTTGGATTCTCTGAAAAAGAACACACACACCACACACACACACACACACACACACACAACACACACACACACACACACACACACACACACACACACACACTCGGTAACAGTGAATGGTTTTAAAGCTGCTCTTAACTGCGGCTTGTTGTTTCTGTTTCACCACCTAAACCCTTCTCTGTGTGTGTGTCCGTGTGTGTGTGTGTGTCCGTGTCCGTGTGGTGGTGTGTGTGTGTGTGTGTGTGTGTGTGTGTCCGCAGGGAGTCAGATGGAGGCTAGAGAGTCGGACATGTCAGACACTCTCAGTCCGAGCAAAGACCGGAGCAGTGACGACACGTCAGGTAATGTTAAAGTATTTAAGTCTTGACTGTTTTATTTCATACATTTATTGCAATTGAGACGTTTTATTTTGAAAGTTTTCTTATTCTGTTAATTTAAAACAACTTTTATTTTAAGCGGTTTGGACAATGTATCAGGGTTTGCGATTCGATCCCGCTCTGCTACTGTGTCTGGTTGTTGTTACCTGGGCAGACACTTACCAACTTGCCTCGTGTGCATGTGTTATGATTGCTGTGATGATAGGTGGTTCGAGAGGCCGTAGGCGCTGAATGTGGTGTGAATGAATGAACATGGAATCTGTAAAGGTTTGAGTGCCTTGAAAAGCGCTATATAAATTCAATCCATTATTATTATTATTAAATCAGTTTTCTGCATTTAGTTTTCCAATCCAAGTCCCACATGTTACACCATTAGAGCATCAGTCCAGTCTAGTAGATATAAATGAATAATATCATGAGTTTCTATTTACCTATGAGCACCAAATCATCCGAATGTACATTAATGTCTCGTCTGGTCTTGTTTACCTTGTGTCTATTTAAAGCACTGGTAATAATGTGTTTGTTTTCAGACGGCAACAATGGACGAGAACAGAGCTCAATGAACCTCAGAACAGAGTAGCCCTGCTCAAAGGTACCATGGCAGCTAATATGCTTTGTAGTTTTGCTCTGTGCTGCTCTTACATTTACCAATGGTTATAAGCCTGGGTATTTGGTCTTTCTGTAACATATTAAAGACCTACTTCACCGGTTGGAATATGAGGTGTATTGAACTCGGAGATCCTATTTAGTATAAATGTGCAAAAAAAATGAAATCGGATCATCTTAGCCTTGAGAAAGGCAGGAAAGAGTGTTTTATGGATCACGTTTGGGTGAGTATTCCTTTAGTCTCACTAGGGGGCACTGGGCAGTTGATTTGGTGGTGATATCTTTGAAATGCTTTTTTTCTATATTCATTTGTAGTGTCACACAATGGCAGATTTTTTAGATGGAAAGTCTTTACAAATATATGTATTATGTCTATTCGTATTTTCCCATTCTGTTTTTAGAGTGTATTTAATGAAACACAAAAATGTTTAAATACTGTATACTCTGTGTGTGTGTTTTTGTTGATGGTGTCTACTGTGTGTTGTTGTGTCTCTGGGTGTTCTATGTGTTTTGTTGTTGTGTGTGTGTTGTTGTGATGTGTGTGTGTGTGTCTGTGTGTGTGTGTGTGTGTGTGTGTGTGTGTGTGTGTGTGTGTGCTGCTTGCCTGCTGTGTGGTGTGTGTGTGTAGCTGGTTGAATCGGGCGGTCTAGAGCCTGAAGACACGGAGCAGGTCATCCACCATCTGCACAGAGAACTTCTGGAGGCCAGAGGAACTAGCCAACACCGGCAAGCAGAGGTGTCTGGACCTAGCAAGGTAAAAACACTATAAACGTACCAACACATTTAACGACAGACTTTCAATGTCTATTGATTCCATGACCCCTTGACAATAGTTGCTGCATTTAATTAAAACTGCAGTGTGTAGAATTTTGGGTTTATTTCAGAATTTTGTAGAAAATAATTATAATATCCATAAGTAGTTTAATTTAGTACATTTTTTTTTTTTTTTTTTTATTTTTTTTTCTTAGAAGGGTCTCATATATGTCCATTTCTCCTACTTTGGACCAAGGCCTTGTCACCGCCATTTTGGAAGTTGTATAGTTGGAATGTCATCAGGTGCATTGTTTAAAATTTACAAGTTCTTGTCCTTGTAGGCCACTGTACTTCTGTGTATTATTCGATAAGGTTGGTTTACCAGGGAGCGCTTGCATTCTAAACTTTGTAGAACTTTCTTGATGATGTCATATTACACACTGCACCTTTAAAATATGTCTTGTATGTCATCTAACTCATACAGACGCATTTATTTAATTTAGGGATGGACGAGGCATATAATTAACACATACATGTAAATACCTTTGCGAGATTATAATATATCATTTGTATTTCACTTTTGTCCTTGCAAGTTGATGTGCGAAACATTGTTGCCACTATACAAACAATAAAACGTAACAAGGAGTGAGATAGTACACTAGTTTACCAGAAATAAAAACCAGATCAATGAGATACACACGCGACTCCGTCCTGTCTGTCTGTCTGTCTTCGTAGTCTGTCTGTCTGCCTGTCTGTCTGTGTGTGTGTGTGTCTATCTGTCTGTTCTGTTGTCTGTCTGCCTGTCTGTAGCTTTGGAAGACAAGACGAGCACTCAAAGCAGACTGAAGAGTCCACCAAACAGATCCAGTACTGCAGAGTAAGAATTCACACACTCACTCACTCACTACTCACTCACTCACTCACCCCCTCACTCAACCTCACTCACTCACTTCACTCACTCACTCATCACTCCTCACTACTCACTCACTCACTCACTCACTCACTCACTCTCTCTCTCTCTCTCACACACACAGATACTACACACCTCTATGTGTCATAATGTACCTGGCTCCCACCTCATTACCCTTTTGTGTGTGTGTGTGTGTGTGTGTGTGTGTGTGTGTGTGTGTGTGTGTGTGTGTGTGTGTGTGTGTGTGTGTGTGTGTGTGTGTGTGTGTGTGTGTGTGTGTGTGTGTGTGTGTGTGTGTGTGTGTGTGTGTGTGTGTGTGTGTGTGGCAGCTCAGCTCGGGAAGCTGCAGGCCGACATGGAGGCGCTGAAGGAGCAGAGGGAGAGCACCATCTGCTCCACCAGAGAGGAACTCTACTCCGCACAGGAAGAGGTAACGCTCCCTCACTAACAGCTTTCACAATGTGTCCTCACGCTTGGCTAGTGCTACCAATGGGACTCTTTCTGACCAAAGCCTTGACTTAAAAGAATGTTACGTTACGAAGGCGTGTACCACCCAATCAGAAAGCGAGCATGGGTGTCTGCGTCAGCTTTTCCAAATAACTCAGGTTGCGTTCCGAATCGCATACTTTCTACTATATAGTATGTAGAAAAAAAGATTTAGGATGTCCCGATTCTTGTGGCCAGATTTAGGATGGTTAGAAGTACCCGGATGTCCTACTTCATGCGTCCAAGATTGTTAGTGTTGAAAACTGCATCCTATTTGGGCGATTCTGACCCACAATCCAGTGCGCACGTGAAGTGACGTCACATCGACGAAGCCTCCATATGAAAACAAACGGGGATGCGACAGATATAAAAGCAAGAGGCAAGATCAAGGCACAATGTTATGATGAAATAAGAGAGTAAAGTATGTCCCAATAGTATGCATACTGCATCCTAACTAGATTCTTTTTATCGTCGGATGTAGTATGTAGAATAGAAAAAAGAAAGAGTATGCGATTTGGAACGCAACCTCAGTCTCTGTTTGTCTACTACACTAACCTACATGGCGACACAGGACCAGGATCTAAAGGCAGAAACAATGGCTGAGTTCCAATACCCCAACTAACATAACTCTCAGAATCTCCTCTCTTTGTGGGCAAATTCTCTCTTCTCCTAGCACACAAAAAAAAAACAGATCTCCTCTTGTACACACTAAGTCTTTTTCTCTGTCAGATAACAGTAAATCTGGGGCGACTGTGGCTCAGGTGGTAGAGCGGGTCGGCTGATGATCAAAGGGTTGGAGGTTCGATCCCCGCCCTGCCACTTGTGTCATAGTTGTTGTGTCCTTGGGCAAGACACTTCACCCACCTTGCCTCGTGTGAATGTCGATAGTTAGCCTGCTATCGGTGTGTGAATGGTAACGTGTAAATGGGAACAGGTCTCCCTTGCAAAAGAGTCTTCGGACTCAATGGGATATACCTGTATAAATAAAGGTTAAAAAAAAAAAAAAAAAAAAAACAGTAAATCTAGTTCATATAGAATCACTGATCAACCCATTGAATTGTGTTTGTGCCCTTTTAGATCCTGGTGCTGCGTCACGCTATGGAGGCAGCGTCGTCGGAGCGGGAGCGAGAGATCGCCGCCCTGCAGGCCGAGCTGGGAACTGTGCGCTCGGAGCTGGAGACCTGGAAGAGCAAAGCAGCAACGTACGAGCAGGAGATCAGCAGACTGCAGACGGCCTTCACCACACAACAACAGCACAAGAACAACGCCAACCAGCTGCAGAGTAAGCACTGTGTGTGTGTGTGTCTGTGTGTCTGTGTGTGTGTGTGTGTGTTCTGTGTGTGTCTGTGTGTGTGTTCTTCTACAGCTATTTTTGTGAGAACAAATGTAAGTTTTGGTTTTAGGAGAGTGAGGACATTTTTTGGAAAGTGAGGACATTTTGGCCGGTTCTCACTTCAGGACAAGAAGGCCTTTAAAGGAGTTGTTTGAGGGTTAACACTGTGTTTTAAGGTTCAGGTATAAATTAGGTTTATGTTAGGGTTAGTGCGAGGGTTGGGGTTAGGCATTTATTTTTGATGGTTAAGGTAAGGGTAAGGGGCTAAGGAATGCATTATGTCAATGATTGTCCGTACCTTTGTTTGTTTGTTTGTGTGTGTGTGTGTGTTTCCTGATCTACTACAGGTCACTCAGAGTATTTTTTTTTCTGAATAAAAATAATCAATATATAATTCCTCTGATATTAATATTAATTAAAGCGATGTGTCCTCTCTCTCTCCTTCTCTCTCTCTTCTTTTCCTTCTTTCTCTCTCTCAGCGGAGTGCGTCACGTTGCAGCAGCGGTGTGTGTGTTTGCAGCAGGACTGTGACGGCCTCAGAGACGAACGCAAAACGCTCACGGACAAACTGCAACGCCTGGAGACTGAGCTCAGCAGGTATATACACAGACACACTCACTCACTCTCACTCACTCACTATTCACTCACTCACACACACACACACGCACAAAAACTCAAATCACTCACTCACTCACTCCACTCACTCACTCACTCACTCACTCACTCAACTCACTCACTCACTCACTCACTCACTCACTCACTCACTCACATCACTCACTCACTCACATCACACTCACTCACTCACTCACTCACTCACTCACTCCTCACTCACTCACATAGCACTTCAAACTCCCTGAAAACGTAAAATATATAAATATAGAGGATAAAGCCAGAATTAATCAGGAATGCGCGTCAAGACATAAGACAGTGGGGTTGGGTTGACATTAAAAATTTAACTGACGTGCGCACTGCCAAATCCACAACCCCCCCCTGGGATTAAAAATAGACCAAGAAGAAATATGGTTCTGTATATATATTCAGTACTTAATGTGACTATTGCCTGAACCTTCAATTAAAAAAAAAAAAAAAAAAAAAAAAAAAAAAAAAGGAGACCCTGCTGAGAATAAGAGAGGCTGATGTGAAAATAAATAAATAAAAAATCTTTAGCTTGAAAAAAAATTAAAAAATAGACCAAGAAGAAGAAGAAAAGGAACCATGGCGTCCAGCTGAGTCAGGCAGGACGAGGGTTGGACAGCCGACTGACAGCTGACGGAACCTTGCCCTCAGCACTTCTGTATCCGTGGAGACTAACGTTGCTGTGGTGTGTGTGTGTGTTCTCGATGCAGGATTTTCCCCTCAGCTGTGTTTTCATTAGTTTCCAATAAACTGTAACACACACACGCACACACACACACACACACACACACAACACACACACACACACACACACACACACACACTAGTTTCCAATAAACTGTACGTAACTGCTTCGCTCATGGATATCTGAAATGCGTCGCTCCAGTTAAAGTGCACATGTCAGCTGAGGCTTGCTGCCCGGGCCCATCCCTGTTCTGTTGAGATTCTGTAGAACAACCACTACTTTTACTACTATTAAAGATCTTTATACAGCAGTTGGTTCTGACCGAGTGATTTGATTGGATGAGAGACATTCCATGCGTTCTGAAGCAGCGCTGATATGAGCGAACAACATCACTCTGACTGTTCACCAAACTGACAAAATCAGTCCGCTCACTGACGAGCCGGAGCTTCACTTGTGTAAACTGTGTGTCTGTGTGTGTGTGTGACTCAGGTTGGCTGTGGCGAGTCTCTCCCCTTTTGAGAGGGCATCGCTGCCACAGAAAGAGACTGTGTGCGGTAGTCACTCACACACTCACGTTACTGAAGACAGCAATAAGTGTGTGGAGATAAACTCAGGCTGCTGAATAATACGAGCCGGACGCAGCTTAGCTTTAGCCTAGCCTAGCTTTCCCACCTCATTGTATAACTTCCCCCGGGCCGAAATAAACTCATAAACTCTGGGAAACGAAGCGTGGGGGTTTGGATTGGGCAGCGACCTTATTACCAACTAGATTAAGATCTACGACCGAATCACAGCAGCGCTGATATAGAGCGACAACATGCTCCCTCTCATGTGATATTGCTTAATTAAATGATCCGGTAGAAATGAATTAATCAATAATGTCTCAGTTTAGTGCAAATATTTACCTTTGTGTTATACAGCTCCGGAAAAAATTAAGGGACCACTCGAAATGTTCAGTTTCTGTCGTTTTCCTATTTATGTTTGAGTAGAGTGAACATTTTGGTTTTATAATTTAAACTACTGACACCATTTCTACCAAATTCCAATACATTGTTTTTGTCCTTAGGATCATTTCCACTAAGTAATGCAGAGATGAAGATTTAAGAAAAATCCAAACTGGTCTCTTATTTTTTTTTCGGAGCTGTATGTTATATTATTGTTATAACAAGGATTTAGAGAAGCAGAGGGAATTTCTGAGGAAAATGTGCACCAACTGTTCCTTAAACGATCAGTCTGAAACGAATCATTCGAAACAATGTCTGACCAGTCTAAATATTTACACTGATATTTAAAAGCGCGCAGATCAAATTCCTTCTCAGTAAAATGTGTTCTAACTGAACCCCAAGACACGTATGTTGCACAGTATCTGCACTACATTCAACTGCTGTTAAATGAACGGTAGGATTTTCCACAGTGTGTGACTGGCATTTATAGACGTACGCCACATCAAGTCATAAGAGATAATTATACCTTTATGAAATGTAACATTAACCTTCAGGGGGAAATAACTGACGTTGTTTATCACAAAGCGAATAGCAACATATTTAAAGGGTGAGGCAACTTTTTATTGCCATTGTGTAACAGCTACATTTCAATTCAAACTCTTTGACTTGTATTTTACTGCGTGTGAATGTCTGCAAGGTAGGGTTTTTAGAATGCTGCTGACACTTAATTGGCCTAAAAAAAATTAATTAATTGAGAACTTTTTATATTGAAGGCAGCACAGTGTGTATTCACTGAATGTGACAATATAGGACCAAGTATACAACTTGCTTTCAGTCCACATGTTTAAAACCTGGCTTTTTTTTTGGAGAATTTTAAGTTTCCGAAACTTTTCAAATTAAGACTTTTTGGGACACTAATTAGGGGTACTAATTGTTTCCCCTTTTGCAACAGATTGTTAAAGAAATGGTGGCTTGATTTTTTTTTTTGTATTACTTTGGCTCCAACATTATTTGTGTCTGTGTCTGTCTGTCTGTGTGTGTGTTGTGTGTGTGTGTGTGTGTGTGTGTGTGTGTGTGTGTGTGTGTGTGTGTGTGTGTCTGCCTGTGTGTGTGTGTGTGTGTGTGTGTTTGTGTGTATAGCACCAGGGAAAAGAGTGAAGTCCTGAGCAGCAGTCTTGAGTCTCTGGGGAAGAGAGAGGAGGATCTCCAGGACAAACTGGGATCGCTGGAGACACAACATCTACAGGACGCGAGCAAGCTGAAGATACAGCTGGACCAGGCCCAGGCCCACACACACACCCTGCAGAGAGAGGTACACACCACACACACACACACACACTGCAGAGAGAGGTACACACACACACACACTACAGAGAGAGGTACACACACACCCTGCAGAGAGAGGTACACACACACATACACACACACACACTGCAGAGAGAGGTACACACACACACTACAGAGAGAGGTACACACACTGCAGAGAGGTACACACACACACACACACACACTGCAGAGAGAGGTACACACACACACACTGCAGAGAGAGGTACACACACACACCCTGCAGAGAGAGGTGCACGCACACGTACGCGCAAACACAATCACACACAAACACTCTCACACAACACACTCTCACACACACTCTCACACACACTCTCACACACACACACACACAGACACACTGGAGAAAAAAGCCTTGTTTCCACTGAGCAGTACAGTTCGAACTTCCAAACACCATGAAGAACAACCATCACTCTGCACAGAGAGAGATACAAAATGACCCGACATTTAATAGAAATCATGTAAAAGTGGTTGTGTCTGTGTCTGTGTGTGTGTCTGTGTGTGTGTGTGTCTGTCTGTCTGTCTGTCTGTCTGTCTGTCTGTCTGTCTGTCTGTCTGTCTGTCTGTCTGTCTGTGTGTGTGTTTGCAGTATGAAGACACACAGTCCCAGCTGTCGGACTTGCGTCAGCGCTACGAGCGGACGGAGAAGGAGAAGCTGAACATTCACCAGGAGCTGGAGCAGTGCAGGAGCAACCTGAAGCTACTGCAGGACAAGACCAGCTCCGTGAGTCACACACACACACTGAGAGACACACACACACAAAGAGACACAGACACACACAAAGAGACACAGACACACAGAGAGAGACACAGACACACGGACGGACAATCAGACGCACACAGACACACACACACACACACACACACAGAGACACAGACAAGCAAACACACACAGTGATGCACACAGACACACACACACACACAGACACACACAAAGAGACACACACACACAGGGATGCACACACGCTGACACACACACACATATACGCTGACACACGCACATACGCACACACACACTAGGACGCACCCACGTTCAAACACAGAGACACACATGGATGCTAACACGCGCACACACACACACACACACATATACGCTGACACACACACACATATACGCTGACACACGCACACACGCACACACACACTAGGAAGCACACACGCTCAAACACAGAGACACACACGGATGCTAACACGCGCGCGCACACACACACACACACACACACACACACACACATATACGCTCAAACACACACGCTCACATGTGCTGTCACTCACTCACTATCTTTCTGTGTCTCACTCACACACACTCACAAAAACTCATTCACTCTCTGTCTCTCTCACATAAAACGAACACAGACACACACTGACATTCTGAAAGACCAAAGACGTTATGCACTATTTGTGTTTTAACCTTTGTTTTTTTTGTGTTTGCTCAGCTTTAAATCCCGATTTCTCCATTTATTATTATTTTATTTTTTTCAACAGTTTTTTATTTTACTTTTTTAAATGTTCTCTTATAAATAAAGCAAAGCAGAGCTGAATGAGTGAATGAAGCAGGAGATGCCTACATGGACACTGTGTCCATAGGAGAGTCCTGTGTCTAGTGTTGGATTTGCTGGCCGTTACCCCCCTCCCAGTATCTCCCCTCCACAGCCTCCCCCCCCACTGCTCACTCACTAACTCATCACATAGAATTGTCTCAACAGCCAGTTGTTGTATCAAATGTCCAAACGAATATTCAATCACACCTTCTAGTTAAACCTGCAGTGTGTAGAATTTTGGGTTTTACTTCCTAGCAGATTTTGTAGAAAGTAATTATGATATCCATAAGTACATTTAATTTAGTGCATAATGGCTGAAAAAAATGTTTTGAATTATTATTTTTTCCCTTAGAAAGGGTCTCATATGTCCACATTTCTGCATATTTTGGACCAAGGCCTAGTGCCGCCATCTTGAAAGTGTCATAGTTGGAATATCATCAGGTGCATTGTTTAAAATTTTGAATTGTTCTTGTTCTTGGAGCGTTGCATTCTAGAACTTTGTAGAACTTTCTTGATGATGTCATATTACACACTGCACCTTTAACTAACAAAGATGTCTGATGAAAAAACCTCTACAATGATGGAGGCAACAAGAATCCAATAGAAGTGAAGTAATATAGAATTTACCTTGAATTAGAAAGTGTGATTCTAGAATAGATAACAGTTAAGGAACCCCCTCTTCCCCCTCTGCCTTCTCAGTCTCTCCGCGATGGGACAGAAAATCTTCCTTATCAGGTTTTGTTTCCCCCGAAGCTTTTCACAATAAGAGTCCTGATCCAGATTCACAGGACGTTGATGTATAAAATCAGAGCATTTTCTCCTTCAAGTTTTAATAACTCAGAATAATCCTGTAGGCCGATATTCATCTTCACCAGACACAACATCATAATAAGAAATTAAGTTATCTGCGCCCTAGTTCACAAAACTTTTTTATTTATTTAATTTTCAATAATTTTTTTAATTATTTTCTTCCAGCAGCTGAGCTGATGAAATGTCCTGGTGCAGAAAGTTAAAGGTGGAATCAGTGATTCTGGAGAACGCTTGTTGTCTAAATCACTTTTTTGTCAAAATCAGTGAATATCTCCTCACTATCTACTACCTGTCCGTACTGTGTGAACGCTGAAAAATAATCCATTGTTAATACACAGCCTAGGCTCTGTAAACGGCACACACACGGCGAATACAGACAGGTAGCAGATCATGAAAATATATTATTCACTCACTAGATTTTCACAAAAAGTGATTTTGACCACAAACGTTCTCCAGAATCACTGACTCCATCTTTTTATTGAGCTGAAATCCAAGAGGAATCAAATAAAATCAAATCAGTTTTTTTTTGTTCAGCCCAATATCACAAATATACTGTACATGTATAGCCCAATATCACAAATACACTGTACATGTATAGCTCAATATCACAAATATACTGTACATTTGCCTCAGTGGGCTTCACATTCCATACATTATGACGGTATAATGAACATGTTTCAGTTGAAGGAGTCTGGTGACGGTCTGCTGCGGAGGCTCTGGGGTGTTCGGTGAATGCGGCTGTTGAATGCGTGGGAGATGCAGTGTTGCTTTGTAGAAACGCCTGACAAGATACAACCCTTCCCCACCCTATCTCTTTCTCTCTTTCTCTCTATCTATCTATCTATCTATCTATCTATCTATCTATCTATCTATCTATCTATCTATCTATCTATCTATCTATCTATCTATCTATCTATCTATCTATCTATCTATCTATCTATCTATCTATCTATCTATCTATCTATCTATCTATCTATCTATCTATCTATCTATCTATCTATCTATCTATCTCTCTAGCTCTTGTTCTATCTCTCTCTGTCTGTATGTCTGTCTCTATCTCTCCCCCTCTCTCTCTCTCTCTCTCTCTCTCTCTCTCTCTCTCTCTCTCTCTCTCTCTCTCTCAGCCCCCCCGCCCCCTTCCCTTTGCGCTGTAGCTGCTCCATCCTCCATATTGGTTTTGGTTGATTTGCTGGCTGATTCTTCTCCTCCTCTCCTCTCCTCCCTCCCTCCCTCCCTCCCTCCCCCCTTCCTTCCCTTCCTTATAGCCATCCATATTGCAGCCTGTCCAAGCCATATTCATTGGCCTTGTCCTGGCACTGCTCTACTGGTGTTTCGGCCAGTTGTGGTAGAAAGGTATAAAAAAAACCACCGACATGACATCAGTCTGTCTCTCTATCTCTCTCTGTGTCTCTCTCTCTCTCTCTCTCTCTCTCTCTCTCTCTCTCTGTGACTCTCTCTCTCCATCGTCTGCGGAAGGAGAAGTGAAAGAGTTGAAAATGTGGTCCTTATCTGGGATGAATTCAGGGTCGCATCATCATGTTGAAAACTAAACCATGAGCATACGATTTTGAAAGATACTCATACACACACTGGTATCATTCAAGTTTGAATAGTGTTTTACCCACACACACAGACAGTCTTCCCTATTCTTGCCAAATCGAAACAAAATTCAAAATAATAATAAATTCGGCACCAGTATCAATGTACTCAAGTTGCTCGTTCTTAAAATGAATATCCAGAGTACATAAAGTATAGTCCGCACACCAGCTCAATGCTCCGGAAAATACTTCAATGTGCAAAAACACACACACAACATTTAATTCGACAATTTGGCCTTAGTGTAATATAAGGTATTTGTTATTTGTACCTTTACTCCTAGTGGGGCCTCTTGGACCAGATCAATATTGTAAATAAGAAACTGTTCTTAATGTTTTATCTGGAAAAATAAAGGTTTAAAAAAAATAAAAAAAATAAATAATAAAAGGTTACCCTCTGCATACCAGTGTGTTAAGGTTTACTGCTGGTGTATTAAAGGGACCAGGTTGCTAGTGTTGAACCCTGAATTCTGACCAGTTGGACTTTCTTCACCTCCGACGCTTCCCCTTTAAGACTATCAGTGACATCATCATCTTCATCAGCATGGCCGCCTGACAAAGTCTTATGGTTTGAGAAGCTCTAACTGCATGATCTGTCTGTCTGTGTGTGTGTCTGTCTCTCTGTCTGTCTCTCTGTGGGTTTGTCTGTCTGTCTGTCTGTGTGTGTGTCTGTCCGTCTGTCCATCTGTCTGTCTGTCTGTCTGTCTGTGGGTCTGTCTCTCTGTCTGTGTGTCTGTCCATCTGTCTGTCTGTCTGTCTGTGGGTCTGTCTCTGTCTGTGTGTCTGTCTGTGGGTTTGTCTGTCTGTCTGTGTGTGTGTGTCTGTCTGTGTGTGTGTGTGTCTCTCTGTCTGTCTCTCTGCATCTTAACACTCAACTCTTTAAAGGGACGGGCTCCTAAAGGGAAACCTCGGGATCTTTTATTGCCTGCAGATATTATTTTACTTTTTTTTTTATCTCTAAGGAAACATAAGTCTTCTGGCTCCAACTAGAAAAACTATAATCTTCTAAGCGGTTGTGAGGTTATAATATGTATATAATAATAATAATAATAATAATAATAATAATAATAATAATCTATATATATATATTTTTTTTTTTTTTTTTTTAGTTATAGGAGGTTGTCCAAAGTGACAGTAAGCCGGACAGACACTATTGGATGCTTAAAACCCAAAATATTTTTTCTTAAATCTAAAAAAATCAAATCAAAACAATAATTATTATATAAGATAGACAAAACTGTGTTACACAATGTCTTATGGCGAAAACACATTTAATCATTTAATTCCACAATGACTTGACACAATATTTATTATGTGATAGCTAAAGGCTCCGGGTTTAAACACAACACGGTGTCCCACTTTCCTGCCAACAAAATGATAAATTGATTTGGAACTAAAATAGAGAGGCAGGGAGAGTTGTAAACATCCCATCTGTCAACACGACAAATAAACCCAAACATGAGGATGTGAAACAAACACTATCAGATGTCGACGCTGCTTCTCTCCAAGTAAAAAAAACTGTTTCAGTGCAATCCGAAGCTGTATATAGTGTTTGTATAAAAGCCCCCTGGTTTCTGCATGAGCCGAAAAAGCGATATTGTCCGATATACTGTTCACAGCACTTACAAGATAAATAAACTGTTTGTTTTTAAGAGAGAATAGCTATTTTCTACTTTTCTACGATTTCTTTTTTGAATTTTCCTGTTATAATGTTATTTATTTATATATAACATTGTTTTTCGTGAAGCTGACTCAGGAGATTCACACAAGAATCCAATGCACTTGTACTTGTACCTGTGCAAATGGCAATAATATATTCTATTCTATTCTAAACTGGCACTGCTTAAGAGCTCAAGACAAAAATACTTTTATTTTGTTAATTGATACTTAATAGTGTTCCTCAATGACCATTCAGGACAGATGATGGTAAAAAAAGATTAAAATTACAATTACACTTATTTAATAAAAAATTGTTGGACAAATGTATAACCTCTTGCAAAGGATAGCAACTACATTAAATGAACCTGCTGTTATAACGCTAACTGCGTTTTAAATTTTTGTGAGCCCAGAAATGTCTTGTTAAGTCAAATTAAAGGTTTCCCCTTTTAAAGAGTCGGGCTTCTTTCACCTCTGACTTCATCTCTATAAACTCTCTCCATCACTCTCTCTCTCTCTCGTCTCTCTCTCTCTACTCTCTCTCTCTCTCTCTCTCTCTCTCTCTCGTTCCTCTCACTTCCAGGGTGTTGGTGCTTTTATTTTGTTGATTTTATGCATCATTTTCTCATATCTTTTTTCCCTGCAAGGTCTGTTGGATACTTTTATTTTGAAATATTCCTTCCATGTCTGCTGCTAAAAAGTTATTTGTTGCTTTACCTGCTACAGGTGCAGTGTTTGTGTAACGCTGATTCGGCCATTTTTTAATTTTTTTAAATGTTTTATTTTTTTAACTCTTTTTCATTTTTCCTCCAGACTCTTCATTCTCTTTCTTCCATTTTTAATCCGTCCATCATTCTCTCCATCCCGACCGTTCGTTGTGTTTGTGTTTGCTGCCTGTTTGTTAATGTGGGAATGTCTTGGCCAGTGTTTTTCCGTTCATTTGCTTATGAAGGAAAACTGGTCTGTAACTTAATTTTTTTTTTTTTTTTTTTACTCAGGTAACTTCCTCGGCTTGGTTTACTTTGCTGCTTCTTCAACCTTTACTCTTTTCATTTGAACTTTCTAAAGCTTTTTATTTTTTCACTTCCTCCTCTCCTGAAGTCCCAAAAGATTATTTAAATGTGCTATTCAGTTTTATGAAGTTATTGTGTTGTTGTGAGAACAAGATAATTGACTTATAAACCAATATTGCTCTATATCTTGCAGCTTATTTCATATATTCACACACGCATGAGACACTTTTTTTTTTATTTTATTTTTTTTTTTTTTTTTTATAAACCTTTATTTATACAGGTATATCCCATTGAGACTTTAGTGATTTTTGGGTTTCGATCTTTCCACAGCTTGATAAAAGAACTATGCTGATTTTGCTGTGTGATCAAGTGTATGATCCTGGAAGATGCAGAGGTTTAAATAAAGTTTTTTGTAAGTTAAATGCCAAGAGAGAGTGGCCTCAAAAGTTAAAGGAAGTTCAAAGCTCTTGGTGTGTGTATTGCCGATTTACACTCTGTAAACCGACACAAACTACTATCAGAATCAGAATCAGCTTTATTGGCCAGGTTTGCGTAAACAAACAAGGAATTTGACTTTTCGGCAACCATTTTCTCTCCAAGTACAACATTCGCTAAAAACTAAAACATTAAAAATACTGTTAAGTAAACAATATTGCAAATTAACAAAAACGAATACACAACAACAATTCAAGAGATGGAAAAAATTGTGCAATCAGTCAGTTAGTGATTAAGAAATAAAAAAAAATATATATATACGGTCAGATTTAAGAATTACAATATAAATATAAAATATAAGTACAGTGCAAGGCAAAACACCAATTATTTAGCACTATTGTGACTCATTAAATTAAGAAATGACTGTATTGTCCCGTTCATGTGCCACAAACGGGGGAAACTCAGTGTGAGATGCAGCAACTTTACCGAAAACAACTTTTTATAGATTGACTTGAACTTCTTAATTTATTTTTTCGTTCATAATTTATCCTGTTTTGTCGATTCAGATTTTTAATTAGTCCAAAATGTCGAGCTCATACACTGATGTTCAGTGACAGTGTTGATACATTCTCATTGTCTTTTATTATTAATTAACAATAAACAAGTATGCACACTTTTCGAGCACTTTCCAAATTGGTTCAATAACGTGAAAATAAACTAAATATGATCTTTTGGGCTTTAGTTGCTTCTTATGCCTGGCTTCTTTCTAAATCCTTTTCCTTTTTTATGCAATCCTATTCTCTCTATCCTCTTCTCTTCCTCTTTTTATTCTCTCCTTCCTGGATGTACTCTTTAGTCCAGTTTGATGTAAAAAAAAAGAAAAAGAAAAATTCACTCATATATTTGCATTTTAACCTGACTGTTTTTCTATATTTTTGTTTGTGCGTGCGTGTGTTTCTTTGTGTGTGTGTGTGTGTTTGTTTCTGTGTGTGTGTGTGTGTGTGTGTGTGTGTGTGTGCGTGCGTGCGTGTGTGTGTGCGTGCGTGTACGTGTTTCTGTGTGTGTGTGTGTGCGTGCGTGCGTGCGTGTTTTCTGTCTGTGTGTGTGTGTGTGCGTGCGTGTGTGTGTGTGTGTGTTTGTTTCTGTGTGTGTGTGTGTTTCTGTGTGTGTGTGTGTGTCGTTGTCTCTCCCACAGAGCGGTTGGAGCCCCTGGATGCCGGTCATCGCAGTGATGGTCGCCGTGACGGCAGCCGTCCTCTACCCCAACCTCTCCAAGAGCAGCTCCACCTAGCGCGCACACACACACACACACACACACAGGGGGACACACTCTCTCACACACACACACACACACACAGGGGGACACACTCTCACACACACACACACACACACACACACACACACACACACACACACACACACACACACTGAAACACACACACAGGGGGACACACACTCTCACACACACACACACACACACACACACACACACACACACACACACACACAGGGGACACACTCTCACACACACAGACTCTCACACACACACACACACACACACACACACACACACACACACACACACACACAGAGCGCTGTCAGTGAGGAGAGCATCACTGCTTTACTTGTATAAAGTCTAATTGTACATAATTGTAGAGGGAATATAAAGGTTGTGGTTTCTACAGAGGAGTCAGATTCTTCATGGTTTTATTTTTGTTTTCTTTCTGTGTTGTTTTTGTTGTTTTTTCTGCGGCGGAGAGTTGTGTTGTCGCGGTAACTCTTCGGCTCTCTCTCTCTGCGCTGTGGTGGGGGCTTTCAGAATTATTATTATTATAGTTTTTTTTTTTTTTTTTTGATTTTCTGTCTCTCTGCTGATTTTTTTTTCTCGGTAACAAATCGTTTTATCCGACAGGGCGAAAATACACACGAAAAAAAAACCTGCCGTAAGTGACGTTTGCATTAGTTCCCATTGTATAAAAAAAACTTAACGGGATGTCAGCGAACGCAACACTTTCCAACAGCCTCAGTTCTCATTGAGTAACACAGTCCATACTCGGCACTAATAAAATAACAATTTTGTATTCAAATTTAAATACTTTATTTGGGGGGTCCTTAAAAAATAAAAGTACAATAACAACACATTAAGGGCATATTTCTTAACCTACAAAAGGATAAAAACTAAAACTGAAAACTGGCATCTGCTTAAAGTAGCATCTGCAAGTTCTTGTGATAGATTTCATTGTTTATTGGAGTCTGTTACCCAGCAGTGTTTACCTGTAGCTATGTCAGAACTGGTCTTAACTGGTTGTACTTTATATTCAGCGTTAATTTAACTCATTAGATTCTTCGCACCAGATCAGCGCTCTCATCTTTCATAGATCAATATAATTATGTTTTGATATTAGCTGCTCATATTTGATGGCAATGTAGTCTTAAATCTTTATATTTGGCCGTTTTTATTCCAAAAAATATCACCGCATTTACTGTTTCTTTCCCCTCATCAGAGTAAAAAGATTTATGAATGAAAAACTGCCTCAATCAGTGCAGTAACAATACCTTTGAGATATTCTTTGAGACTTTTGATATTTAAAAAAAAACCACAATAGCTTAATCTCTTATAAATCAGCAAAACATATTAAATCCACTTTAAAATACTGCATCAATCACGTTAACAGTAACTCTACACCCAGACTGTATCAGGTGTGTAGTTTCCATGTACCTGAAACTGTTGGAAAGTGTTCATTCACTTAGAGGCGGTTTTTTAACGAAATCCAGCTCTGTTTTGTTCTGGTTTTTAGTCCGCCATGTTGGAAAACCGTTTTCACAATATTTTCGTTGATTTCTTTTTTTCTTTTCAGGGGAGTTTTTTTTTGGGGTTCAGGGGATCGAAACTTGAAGCCAAATTATTATTAAAATTAAAATAAAATCAGATTTCTTTCTTTATAATTATTGTTAATTTTATTTTTTGGGGGGCACAGAAAAAGGGGGTCAAAGTGCCTCTGATGTAACTAACTAACACCACAGTTTGTGATTGTGTACGGACAAACACACACACACGCACTCACTCACACACACACACGACCACACACACACACACACACACACACACTATTGTATTGGAGTGTGTAGAGAAGCTGTAACCTTGGTGATGCACAGTGTCTTACCAGCTTTTTTGGAGAGCTTTTAGACTTCTTCTAACTTCCGCCTTTAACCGATACAGTGAGGAGAACAAGTAGCCATTGAGATTAATGTTTAAAAAGCTCTGAGAGGAGCCGGTAAGTGGACCTCGAGTTGATTATTTTATGTCAATCTCTTTACTGTGGCTTCACTACAACATCAATCAGCTGAATGATGATTTTTTTATGGGTAACCGGAGAGATTTTGCTGAAAGTACTGTTTGAGGATTGTTAAAGTGTCCCTCTGTGAAATACAGTATCCCGGGCCACAACACATTGGTGTATACATTTACCAGACTGTTTAAGATTAGCATTAAACAGGTGTAAGTTAAGATTGTACAAAACAGGACTTCCTAATCCCTCAGGAGAAACTTCACATTTCGTAGCCACCAGTGGTAAAGAAATAAGAACAATTTAAAATAAAAAAACGTTATGTGTAGTTTCCACCTGTTGATCCATTTGAGCTGTGAAGGAAAAAGATTCAGATTCTCGACACACAAACTCAAAAACACTTTCCGCCATTTCTGAATTGTTTTAAACACATTCAAGTATTTCTCTGTGTGTGTGTGTGTGTATCTTTGTGTGTCCTTGTGTGTGTGTTGGTGAACAATAGAGTGTGTGTCGGTTCACACACTCTGGACTGTTGAGCAGCGTTTGTCATCGTTCGTGTTCTCTGTCTTGTCTCCGTGTTTAAAAAAAGAAAATAAATAATAAAATAAAATACGAACAAATATTCCTGATGTTTTAAAGATTAAATAAAATAAAAAACAACAACACTACAGTACATACAGAGAGAATTGTAAAATAAAAATGTTATTGAAACGATGTGCTACTAGACTTATTTTGTTAAAACTGTTTAGAGAGATATTGAGAGGGAGCTATTGTAGAGGAGAGACAGTATGAGGAAAATGATGATGTATTGAATATGCGGAGAAATGTTTGGAATAAAGTTGTAGCAAGCTGACCCACCAAAACCTGTTTCCTTTGCATTTATTCACACACACACACACACACACACACTCACTCACACACACATACACGTGACTGCAATAACTAAAATCATATCAAGAAATCTAGAAACAACAGTATTAAATATCACAATCCTTTTAAAGGTGCAATATGTAACTTTTGGTGTGTCGAAGAAGTGAACATTTTCCAAGGTATATTCTCATAACTGAATAAACAAACTTTCCAGGTGGAAGAATGTGATCCCTGGAACACTGTTTGAAGTTAGAAAGCTTCCTGAAAAGTTACTGTTTCACTGTTGTTGTTGTTTACAGCAGCAGGGCCCACAGTTTGGTTTACAGTCATATTCTAGTCTTATGTTTGGTACCAAGTTCCTCAAAATAATTTAGTTTTGATTTATGATAAAATTATTCAATACTAAGAATTACATGTAGTCAATGTTTTTGTAAACTTAACAGCCGGGTCTGTAAATGTAAACAAATCCCCCCTTCCTTGAAACTGCATAGTGCACCTTTAATTCTCATACAGATCACTTAAAGGTGGAGTCAGTGATTCTGGAGGGGGCCCACCACTATATACAGGCCAGTTTACAGAGCCTAGGATGTGTATTAACACTAGATTTTTTTCCCAGCTCACACAGTATGTACAGGTAGCAGATTGTGAGGAGATATTCACTGATATTGGCAAAAAGATTTTGACAACAAGCGTTCTCCTGACATGCTGACTGCACCTTTAAGTTGAAGGTTTCATTTGTTCAGTACAGTTACCTCATGTTTTAAGTGTGCTAGTAAATCTACTTTGTAACTTTTCACCTGTTGATTCAAGCAGGAAGGTGTGTGTCATGTAACGGGAACCACCATTAAACAGGCCTGGACCTGTGTGTGTGACTGCGTATGCGTGTGGACTCTGTGTGTGTGTGTGTGTGTGACCAGGGCCGCCCATAAGGGGTAGAAAGTGGGAAAGCTTTCTAGGGCCCAACCACTTGGGGGGCCCATTGTCTTTGGAAGCCAAGAACCTACCTAAGGTTTTGATATTAAGGTTTGGCTGGATTCTTTTTACTGAGTCGTTCCTGCTCATGGAAAACACATGTACCTGCTACTTCTGTCTGGGTGTCGTTGTGAAAAGTATTTGGACCCCATGAAAAAACAGGTTGGGTACCTTTTGTAGTTCTTCTACATTCTTATAAAGAGGACAGGCTAGTTACTCTGTCATTTTCCTGAGTCTACAAACAGGTTTAAATTCTCCCCATAAAGTACATTTTTGTGATAAAGAATTTCCCTTTGGGGACTATACCTTCTAAAGGCTTTGACATAAGTCCTCAGGTTGACACGACCAGCCAGGTCTGGCCAGTTTTTCACAAACCTGGCCAGTTGACCAACCAGCCGGGTCATCCCACAATGAAGCTGACGAGCAGCATCATCCTGTTGTAACCACCAAGGTCCTGCTTTCTGTATTGTTTCTAAAAATAAAAATAGACCTAAAAAGTTCTTAATGCAAAGAAAGACACAAGGCACAAAGAAGTTGGAAATAATCAAAGGAACAGATTTGAATTCAAAGTTTAAGAACTTTTTTGTAATAATTTCAGTAATGTTTGCACTTTCTCAGTAAACATGTCAGTGCTTTTGCAGTGATGAGAGCAGAATGAACTAAGCCTACATGTTGCAACCAAACATAGGCCAACTTTATAGTTTTGAGGGTAGATGGTGTAGAGAACCGCCTTTTTTCATTTTTGAGTGAAGAATTTTGTTGATTTTTAGTTGTCATTTATTTCAACAATACCACCAAAAGATTTCAAATGATTTATTGTAATGTGCAGAAAAAAAATAAGCTGCACCGGGCTAAGTCAGAAATGTGCTACTATTTTAAAATAATATTGAGTCCTTGCTCCCCAAACTGTCCCTGCAAGTCCCTGGTTGATAACATAGTTAGTCTCTCTACAAATGCTATGTGTTTATTTAGGGATGAGCGCACCCACACGCATTGATACTAGTAAAGCATGGGTAAGGGGGGCCCATTGACTGGAGGTTTTCAGGGGCCCAGCCATTAGTGTGGGCAGGGCTGTGTGTGTCTGACTGCATGTGTGTGTGTGTCTGACTGTGTGTGTGTGTGTGTCTGACTGCGTGTGTGTGTGTCTGACTCTGCATGTGTGTGTGTGTCCGACTATGTGTGTGTGTGTGTCTGACTGTGTGTGTGTGTGTGTGTGTGTGTGTCTGACTGTGTGCATGTGTGTGTGTGTGTGTGTCTGACTGTCTGACTCTGTGTGTGTGTCTGACTTTGTGTGTGTCCGACTATGTGTGTGTGTGTGTGTGTGTGTGTGTGTGTGTGTACTGTGATATTACCTGGATGTGTTCACACGACAAACACGCATCAATCATGCAGCAGTAGCATGATGTCATCTTTACCAGATGGTTGCAACATGTAGAAAGAATTACAGTAACTCCTCCTGACTCACACAGGTCTGTGACTTTTGACCAAATGTGCTTTAGGCATAGACGTTGATATATAGACATTCAGAAGGTTCCCATATCTACCTGATGTTGGGAAAGTTAAAAAAGAGTTAAAGGGACACTGTGTAACATTTTAAGTAATTCATTAGCTAAAATCAATATCCTCATTCATAAATATTTCCTCATTGGTGTAAAATCACCTCTGCCAATAATCTGAATTATCCTCCTGAGCGGAGAATTACAAATATTAATGTTACATTTTGTACATTGAGCAGGTAGGTCTTATGGAGGAATCCATGTTTTTGGAATGTCATCAGGTGCATTGTTTAGAATTTAGAATTGTTCTTGTCCTTGAAGGCCACTGTCACTTCTGTTATTATTCAAAAGGAGAGGAGTTACCCAGGGAGCGTTGCATTCTAGAACTTTCTTGATGATGTCATATTACACACTGCACCTTTAATCAACTAGCCTACTATCAAATACATTATTGAATAAATAAATAAAAATCTGAGTTTGCTTCATATAGCAAATTCTTTGATCTTGAAGGAAATCTCCTCATGACAATAATCTGTCATAAAAAAATATATTTTTATCATTAAGACATTATATTCATTAACAGTCTCATATTTTTTTTCTTCAAAATAATTCAAAATTTGACTGTTCAGTTTTTTTTGTTGTTTGTTGTTTTTTTTTCACCTGAAATGTGTAAATAAATATGCAAATCTGGCAATATCTAACTAATTATGTGTAACTTTGCATTAAAAAAAAAAAAAATGTACCTATATGTTGGATAAAGCCAGAGATACAATCATAATTTCATCTTTACAATTTATTAGTGTTCAAAGTTTTTACAGAAAATATTTTGGATACAAAAAAAAAAAAATCAAATCCTATACAGGTCCTAAACCCACATGACCTTTTCCCCACAGTCTATGGGTGATACCTTTAAATTAAAAATCCAGAGGGCGGCAGTAATGCAACGTAGCCTTAAGGATACCAGCTACAGAAATACCTGAACGAAGAAGAAGAAGTTTCCGATTCCGAGCTTTCAAAAGCGCACATGAACGCAGCAGCAGCAGCCAATCAGTCTCTCAACGAGCTGCAGAGAAGAAACAGCGAACCAACTTCACTTCACTTCAGTCTGCTGCTAGGACACACACACTCACACACCGGCTGCGGCACACTTTCTCCCACACATTCAAACCTTAGACAAAAAGTCCTTAGCACTGCAAGAAAAATACGAAAAAAGCCAAGAAGGAGACACTTATATAGCCTTCAAAGATGCCGGTTACGGACAGGGACTTGGCCGAAGACGCACCATGGAAGAAAATCCAACAAAACACCTTCACGCGGTGGACAAACGAGCACCTGAAGTGCGTCAACAAGCGGATCGCGGACCTGCAACTGGACCTCGGAGACGGGCTTAGGCTCATATCGCTTATAGAGGTTTTGAGCCACCAGAAAATGTTCCGAAAGTATCACCCAAGACCCAACTTCAGGCAGATGAAACTGGAAAATGTGTCCGTAGCCCTGGAGTTCCTGGACAAGGAAAGCATAAAGCTGGTCTCCATAGGTGAGTGAGTGAGTGGTGGTGTGGGTGTGGGTGTGGTGCCAAAAAGGGATTTAAGTCCTTTTTATTTTTACTTTAAAATTTCCTTAGGCTATTATTATTTGTACAAATTATCTATTTATTTATTTTTTAACATTTTTATTATTTTTTCTTCAGTCCAGTTGTATATCATATCGAAATATACACAACAAAGATACCTATATTTTTCATTCATAGTTTAGGATGCTCCATATAATCGGCCCTGACCACAAGTTTGCATGGTAGTGAAGACTCTACGCATGACACAAATGCTGCCTTTTCTAATATAGCTTCTCCCGGTAAAGTTTAATCCAGGTTTTCCCAGTTTTAAAGCCCAAAACACAATTTGTTTGAAGCGCAATGTGCGGAATTCCATTAACAATAAAACGTTTTTCAAAGTCAAATTGTTTCCCCACATTAACATATATGCGACACATTAATTTAAATTATACGTTTGGAATCGGTTTAATTCACTCTTTCATTCGGCCTACACATTATAGCCTACACAAATACACAAACGTTCTTTATAAAAATCTAGGGTTTTTAAAGTTGTGAACATAGTTTTTCTCGCCCACCTGGCTGTATGTCAGACGGCGCAGTGAGTGGAACGCTTGTAAACTACTTATAAAAGTTGGTATTCCATTGCATTTAGCGCTATTGGGTGTGTCGTTTTAGAGTCGAGGTAAATAGTGACTTTAATACGCCTCTCTGAAAACCCTCTTAACGTGTGTTTCACAATGCCGGCTTTGTTTGCACTTCAAGCAGGAAAGCCAAAGTCCAATCCAATCCCTACCTTTTGTCCTTTCATATGTGTTTCCCGGGTTTCACACATTTCTCCCATCATAAAAACTAGTCTGGTAATAAAATGAAATGTCCTCTCGTTGTAGAAGAAATACAATTACTTATATTACACGTTTGAATTAGATTTAGTCTTGTTTGAGTCTGTTTGTGTCCTGTTGGCGTCTGTGTACATGCGGCACTTGGGTGTGACAGGACATGAACGTCTCGCCAAACTCTGTTCAACAATCACGCAGTTTAACATTTATCTGCCTTTAAAAGTGATTTAAACAATCTATTATTATTTTATTAGAGCATTTTTTATACATATCTGGAACTTATTTTCAAATCGGCATATACATAACCAACAATAAAATTATTTCTTTATTGGAAAACCTCAATTTACCATGTTCTAGCTGTCTCTCACCTCAACATGTTATTGATGTAAAAGATGCCTTTGAGTACTGCAACAAAATCTGAATTTTCATTGTCATTAAATTATGACTTACTGAGATAAAATGAGTTGTATCTGTCTCTACTGAAATTAAATTGTATTGTTAACAACAGCAGCATTAAACTTACAGATTTTTGAATGGGGTTTGGCCAGATAGACTGTTTGTCATGTTGTGGGTGCATGGACACACCTGTGTCACAGGACACACACACACACACACACCACACACACACACACCACACACACACACACACCACACACACACACACACACACACACAAAACCCGTTTTTTTTTTTGTGTGTGAGGAGAGCAGAGTTGATCAAAATATTTAACCCTTTGGAAAATTCACACTGTTTCCGAATCACTACTAGCTATTATATTACTTCACATCTGATTTGAATTAACATTGTTTGGCCTCAACCCAGCAGACTGACAGTTTACTTTAATTGGTCCATCAATCACCCGGACATGGATCGTTAACTGTTTCTGATTAGTTTGTATCAAACGAGAAGCGTTTCTATAATGAATTATTGATTTATTGTAGCATTTTTTTTAAAATAATTGATTTATTTTGTGGTCTCAGAAGTCAGACATTACGTTTATGGCTAGAAGTTCTGTTTTCTAATTCAGGAGTTTTGGTCTTTTTAAATTTGTTTTGTGAAAACACCAAGAGGTCGAAGATGTTATCGCTGTTCTGTTGTGATTCTGTGCGGGAGGTCATCGTGTGTGTGTGTTGCGTGCGTGTGTGTGTGTGTGTGTGGATAGCTGTGTGTGTGTGTGTGTGTGTGTGTGGGGCCCCCACACCTTTTGTCTATAAGACAGTGACTGATAGAAACACAACAACACTCAGTGGTTTTTGTAAGAAATATCTCAAACTTATTGAAGTGACATCATTTTTTGCTGTGGGGTAGACCTGTCTCACTCGCTCTGTGTGTGTGTGTGTGTGGGGGGTGTGTGTGTGTGTGAGAGAGAGAGAGAGAGAGAGAGAGAGAGGGGGTGTGTGTGTGTGGAGTGATGAATAGCACTGTTTGTCCTTATTCTAAATAATGAAATTCAGAATCAGACATAAACATACAGATGACTGTTTCCACGACAGCTCATTGTAGTCTGCGTTGGTCAGACCACTTTGTTTAGAAATGGGCCCAGAGCTTTTTCTAGATTCAGCAGAATAAGTTGTTATACTTAAAGCTATATTGCGTAACTTCTGTCGCCCCCATGAGGAATTACGAGTTACAACACTGTCTGTCGGTGCATCTACATGAGGTAAAGCCTTCAGGTGATGGCACATGGATTTTATATCTTCGCTGTACGTCCAGGTTTTCTTTCTTAGCAGTAGAATCAACAACTGAAACATTTCTTGGGCTCTTCTTGGATTTTTCTGAGCTCCTGCACCAGTGTCAGGGCAGGCGAGGGGGCGATACCAGTTTGTAAACGCTGCCATACTGAGAAATTTCAAGAGAGTTTTGTGGGCTGATATGCTTAATCAACTTTGTGTCAACTCGTCTGCCGATGGCTTGAATGTAACAGACATTGATTTATATTAAAAATTTACGCACTGTAGCTTTAATTCACCTGAACCGAGTTCTCTGTGTAAACTGGAACAGTGCGACTGTGAGTGTTTGGTGATGGGAGTGAGCGGAGCAGGGATGTAAAATGGAGAGGTTCGATTTTTTTATTTTATTTTTTTTCACAGTAGAAAGGAAACGACTGGGTGGGACTGACACACACACACACCACACACACACACACACACACACACACACACACATTCTGAGGTGAGGTAACGCTGGTGTGTTTGTACTTTCAGAAATGGATCTTTCACTCAATCGTATACGAAAACACAGACTTCAGTTGAAAATTCAATACATTTGAATGACGTATTTGATTTTAATTTGAGCTTATCTATTTGTTCAGCTAGTTAGTTAGTTAGATAGATGGCATGTCAGACACGTATTGACCTGTGTGTGTGTGTGTGTGTTTTTGTTAGTTCAGCGTTAGTTAGTTAGTTAGTTAGTTTGCATGTCAGACAGTGTATTGAACTCTGTGTCTATGGTCCTTTGGGGCGCTCCGGTGGCGTAGTGGATAGAGCGTGTACCATATTGGCTCCGGCCTTTCATTGCAGTGGTCGCGGGTTCGAGTCCGACCCGTGGACCTTTACTGCAGGTCATCCTCTCTCTTCTCTCTCTCTCTCTCTCTCTCTCTCTCTCTCTCGCTCTCTCTCTCTCTCTCTCTGTCTCCCCATTTCAACTCTGTACTGTCTAATAAAGCTTGAAAATGCCCAAAAATAATCTTAAAAAAAACAAACAAAAAAAACATTATTGTCCTTTTGGGCGGAGGAGGGAAACTAGGTGTATGTGAATGTCAGTGAGTCAGAATCTGTCCAGCTGGAGTGAGTGGAAAGTATCCAGCACATTTATCTATTTACACGGGTAACATTAGTCTGTCAGATACCTCAGCTCTATGAGAGAGAGGGAGAGGGGGAGAGAGAGAGAGGGGGAGCGTGGGAAGGAGGTGTGTGTCTGTGTGTGTGTGTGAGTGGATAGCTGTGGTTGTGTGGGGCCCCTCGGTGAGGCCCCACGCCTTTTGTCTACAAGACACTGACTGATAGAAAGACAACAACACATGTGTCAACTTTGAGATTAATATGTAAAGTGGTGACAGCGTCTCACAGACAGACAAACAGTTCTGAAGAATGTCATAATGTCCTGAGACCGTGAACACATTTTCGGGGCATAATATAGAATGACAAAGAACTGGGGAGTTTACTTCAAGAAACGCCTTGTTAGGGGCGCTCCGGTGGCGTAGTGGATAGAGTGCGTACCATATCGACTCTCCGGCCTTCGTTGCAGTGGTCGTGGTTCAAATCCGACCCGTGGACCTTTACTGCAGGTCATCCCCCCTCTCTCTCTCTGTCTCCACATGTCAACTCTGTACTATCTAATAAAGCTTGAAAATGCCAAAAAAATATTGTTTAAAATCGCCTTGTAGATGTAGATGAAAATATGCCCATGAGCAAGTTGTTGTATTAAAAGAGAATATGGACAGTTAACTTTGGAGTCCAGCATTTGGTCTCCTCTGAACAGGCCTGTCCCAACCTAAAAACTCCTTTTTAACGTATTAAATTGGTTCACTGATTGTGTAAGTTACAATTGACTTCAAAATGTTTCACAAACGGAAGTGAAGTTGAGTTTTTTTTCTGTAGCAGATTTTTTGAAACACGTCGTCATCGGCAACACAATGTCAGCGATGCGTGGCTCAGTCTGACTAAGACTTTATCACAGGAGATTGCAAAACCCATTTAGTGTGTGTCAGAGTGTTACCTGATTGTTTGGACGTTTGCCAATATGTGTGTCTGTGTGTGTGTGTGTGTGGTTGTTAGTGTGTGTGTGTGTGTGTGTGTGTGTGAGCTTCTTGTGTGTGTGTGTGAGCGTCGTGTGTGAGCGTCTGTGTGTGTGTGTGCTTGTATGAGTTTGTGTGTGAGCGTCTTGTATGTGCTTGTATGAGTGTGTGCTTGTGCGTGCGTGTGTGTGTGTGAGCTTCCTGTGTGTGTGTGTGTGTGAGCTTCTTGTGTGTGTGAGCGCAAGTGTTTGTGTGTGAGCTTCTCGTGTGTGTGTGTGTGTGAGCGTCTTCTGTTTGTGTGTGAGCGTCTTTGTGTGTGTGTCTGCTTGTATCAGTGTGTATGAGTGTGTGTGTGAGCGTCTTCTGTGTAGAAAGGGCGTTGGCGAGGCAGCCACTTGTGCAGACAGGTGAGTTACATCATGGCTGGAAGGATCTCAGCCCGTTTGTGAAGCTTCTTATTGGCCATTAATAAATTACTCAGTCAACAGACGGCAAACAGAGTTACTTTAAACAACGTATTAAGAAAGTCTTAGTTATAATCAGAGGTGGAGGCAGTGTAGAACTTGATTGATTGATTGTCTTTATTTCGAACATGCAAGCAATAAAAAAATAGATTAATAAATAAAAAAGAAATCGAATTTATAAAAAAAAAAAAAAAAACAAAACAGACAGACACATTTTCTACTTAATGTCTCTACGTTACATAATGTATTTTCTGTCTGCTTGGAGTCGGCTGAAAAGACTTTGAACACAAAAGTAGAATTCTGATACACCTTTTATACCTTTTTATATCTGGTTGTGTCTCTACCAACTCCTAATAAAAATACCTGATTTCATGGCCGAGAAATGTTCCACATTCTTAACCACACAGTCAGTAGTGTGTGTGTGTGTGTGTGTGTGTGTGTGACTCTCTGTGTGTGTGTGTGTGTGTGTGTGTGTGGCAGGTAGTTTACACTGTGTTTATCAGAGCGTGTTGTCTTATTTCAGCTGCCTGCGGGTGTGACTGCATTCAACACTAACATGAGCACTGACACTGAAACAGACAGAGAATGAGCTGGGAAACCAAAAGTAGGAGCTAATACAGCTCTGGATAAAATGAACAGACCACTCCAAATGTTCAGTCTCTCGTTTGACTATTTATAGGCATAATGTTTGAGTAGAATGAACATTTTGGTTTTACAATATAAACTACTGACAACATTTCTACCAAATTCCAACACATTTTCTGTCATTTAGAGCATTTTTTTCAATAAGTTATGTAGAGATAAAGATTTTTCGAAAAATCCAGACTGGTCTCTTAATTTTTTTCCGGAGCTGTATATGCTAACACATTGTAAATGACGATTAGAAATACCACAGACTAACTTTATGTCACTTTTTATGGGACCATAAAGCTAAACATGGTCCAATGAAGCGTGTGGAATGCAATAGCTTACAGTGCCAACACCAGCAATTAGACACGTCCGCTAGAACAAGCTGTGAGACTTCCAGGGAAACACCCAAACAAGAAACCACAACATTACTGTAAAATGCCAACCACCAAGCCACTGTGTAGCTTTTTTTTTTAATCTATTTTTTTACATTATGTAAAGGTACAGTGTGTAATATCGGAGTATTTAGCAGATGAATAATCTGCAAACATAGCCTACGTATGTTATGAATATTATATTCCATTTCTACCAAGTCTGTTCTGAAAATGCAAATTCTCTTTACACACTGCTGCACCTTAAGTTTACAAAGTGAAAGCTGCGTGGGACTACATTTACTTTTAATTTATCGCTTGTGGGGGTGGCGCTCGTGGTGTAGTGATTAGAGCCCCCCCACCCCCTCCATAGAGGCTCAGTCCTCTTCACAGCAGACTTGGGTTAGAATCCAGCCCGGGTCGTTCTCTGCATGTCTTCCCCTTTCTTCCCCATTTCAACTCTTTCTCTCCAAATGTGTCTAATAAAGTAAAAAATGCCCCAAAATAATCTTAAAAAAATAAATAGTGATTTACCACTTGTATCACTGAAAGCGCAGGCAACCAGGTGAGAACAGGCTCGACGGGATCGGTAGCTTTAAGCCGCACACACGCACGTGCACACACACACACACACACACACACACACAACACACACACACACACACACATATGCAAACGCACACACACACACACGCACAAAGGAAAGTGACAGAGGACGATTAGTCATCTATAAACACATGTTACCTTTTGTAATATCCAGCAGGGATTCAGTGAATACCATTTCTTTAGAACCCTTTTTTGGTGTTTGTTGTTCTAACTCTCTCTGTGTGTGTGTGTGTGCTTGTTTATTTCTGCTGCAGAGAAAATTAAGTATTCAGACTTTTCTAGCCCAGTAAGGCTGGTTCCATACTAACATCAGCGCTGCACGAACGCCCACCTCCAAAGAATACAACCACTAAATCGCACAGTCAGCGTTTGAGTCATTTGGCCAAATGCACCAATCCAACATTTCTTTTTTAAAGATTATTTGGGCTTTTGTTGACAGATGGAGAGACAGAGGTGAAATGGGGCAGAGAAAGGGATGACATGCAGAAATCTTCCCTGGCACCATTTCTTATCTATTGATAATAAGTACTGATCAGTTTTTTTTCCAAGTAGCAAGAAACCTGATTGTGGTTTATCTCCATGTCTGTCTCTCTCTCTCTCTCTCTCTTTCTGTCTCTCTCTGTCTCTCTCTCTCTCGCTCTCTCTCTCTCTCTCTGACATATTAACTAACTGACTGTCTGGCTGCTCCTGTCCTGGACAAGAAACCACTGAACACACACTATATACACACACACACGCACACACACACACACACACACACACACACACACACGCTCCCACTCTCTCTTTCGGCCACTCTGTTGCCATGGTGCTGTGTGTCAACAGTCTTTGCTGAGCACGGCTTGTTGAACTCTGAGGGCTGACAGATGTTTCGGTCTTTCAGTATCGTGTGTGTGTGTGTGTGTGTGGGTTAGAGTGTTTTCGTGTGTGTGTGTGTGTGTTCATGTATGACTGACTGTGTGTGTGTGTGTGTTGGAGTGTTTTCGTGTGTGTGTGAGTGTTGGAGTGTGTGTGTTCATGTATGACTGACTGTGTATGTGCGTGCGTGTTTGTGTGTGTTCATTCAGGCTTGGTTTCACTATGTTTCCCTGAAACTCTTTCCTGAAATGTTTTCTGTTTACATGTTTTGTCCGTCTCACCCTTCCACTCACAAACTGGCCAACAAACAGTCGTACAGTTAAAATTTCTATTTTTGGAAGGTTATGTGCTGATCTATTTGTTAAAGTTTGAGTCAGTGATTCTGGAGAACGCTTGGCAAGCATGTTTCTAGCTGGCGGGCCCCTTAGTTAACATGCTAGATTACAGAGCCTAGGCTTTGTATTTACGCTGGATATTTCTTTTTCAGCGCACACACAGTACGGACAGGTAGCGGGATCGTGAGGAGATATTCACTGATTTTGACGACAGGCGTTCTCCAGAAATTAGAATCACTGACTCTACCTTTATAAACTATAAATTCTCAGAACAAACCAACCTTTGAATAGGGAAGTCCTTAAAGTAGTTTATGTTAAAGCTCCTGTCTGTTCCATTGTGTCTCTTAGTTCTTGCATGTCAGTGAACGCATCACGCTCACTGACATTTCAATCCCTCTGTTCTATAATATGGGAAGTGTTCAATAGAGGAATGAATATAATAACATTGTTTTGAATTTGTTTTCCAAACACTATAGTGACTCTCCAGAATCGCTGACTCCAGCAAAAAGTGTATTAAACATTGGTATAGCTGGTCTATTATTGAACAGAGAGAGAGAGAGACAGACAGACAGACAGAGAGAGAGAGAGAGACTCACTGATACAAAGTTGAGGGAAAATATTCGTCTGAAACTGATTGTGCAACAATGTTGGTCTCTTGTGTCACCATAAATAAAGAACAATAGTTATCTAGACAAAGAGGTGGACGGAGGAATAGGGGCTACACACACACACACACACACACACACAGAGACACACACACACACACACACACACTTTCACCAATTTCACAGGAGAGTGAAACATTTTTCAAGGTCAGAGTGGGAGTGAGGTGTGTTCCGCCCGTTGTCCCGGTAACCTGTGTAAACAAAGCCTGTGATTGGCTGGAGGCCAGTGAAGGGGGTGTGGCTCTGTGGCTGTGTGAAGAGAAAGTGCCACATGACTCCAGTGACCCATAAGCTGCCTCCTGGTGCCTTCAGGTGTCTGTGGGAAAGATGGGAGATAAGAGAGAATACCTGAGAACTTAATGGAAGAGATCGGGACAGGCAGCATAATATCTAATGAAGGAAGACCTAATAAAGTGCGGCCATTGCTTAAGTAAGACATTGTTTCTTAGCAATTTTTGCCTGTTTAAATAAAGGTTGATGATGATGATGAAGCTAAAAACATAATAACAAAATAAAATGTCAGTGAGCCGAGGTGCAGACATGAGGAAGTTCATAAATAGTTTTCATTTCCTTTTGGAAAAAGCAGCGACAAAGATTCCAATGTTCTGTCTTCCATGTTACGGTCTCGTATGTTTGAGTTGGCCATGTTCTCTCTCTCTCTCTCTCTCTCTCTCTCTCTCTCTCTCTCTCTCTCTCGTCTCTCTCTCTCTCACTCACACACACACACACACAGCTCCGTCACTAAGGCTGGAGCTAGTCCACTACTAAAGCTATTTTAAGCTCCTCTTTCTTTACTTCTGTCTGTTTCAGTTACTCGGTTTCACTCCTTCGAAGTTCAGGGTTCTACTACGCAGTGTGGAAAAGTGTAGAATTTTATTTGAGTAATTTACACGGATAAGTATGGGAAAATAAACTAGTATGGAACATTTTTCTGTTTCATGAGTATTCTCCCTATACTCTATAAAATATATCTAAAAAATAATGTAGCACATTATTGGTCCCCCTTGGAGTGTGCTGTATTGAATAGTATATTTCAATGTAGCCTTGTGTATATTGATAAATAAAGCAACTTAATTGAACTTACCTTCACACACACACACACACACACACACACACACACACACACACACACACACACACACACTTCTATATTCTATATTTATGGTTCAGCCCTTTGTATAATGTTCTACAGCTCAACTGAACTGTGTTAGCCAGTGGAATAGCAGCCGTCTGTCTGTCCAGATAAAATGGTTTCAAAGTCCAGTTTATCAGCGTTGCTTTCTCCTTTTACTGTCAAGATGGTCTCTGTCTCTCCCAGCGCGATAGTAATTGCAAACAGATCGATAATGAGATCCATAACTCACAGTCAGCCGCAGTAAGGTCTGAACTAGAAAGATTACACACACACACACACACACACACACAGACACACACAGAAACACACACAGAAACACACACACACACACACAGATGCAGACACACTCACACACACACTCACACTCACACACACACACACGCACACACTCTGATAAAAAGGTTCTGGATTGATGTTTGGAACTCACCAGTGACGGATGGGTTTGGGAAGTTTAAAGACGCTTGACTTGTGGTTGTTTAGAACAAGAAACACATTTTCTGTGGTGAAAGAATAAAACTGCTTCAGGTTACAAGTTGCACTGTAAAAAAAAAACAACGAGCTGGAGTTAGTCGGGACACTGTAAAAGCATCAATGCAGGGTGGTAGGATGGCGTAGGGTGAGACAGTGAGACCATAAAATACTCTTCCTGCCTTTTTCTCAGGCTAGGATTTTTTTATACTTAAAGGAATACTTCACCCATACGGAACCAGCGTTCTATCATTATAAAATAACTATTATAATATAATGAATGAGGTTTTTCTTCCCTCAGTCTTCCCTTGGCCCAGCTGTCCTGTTAATCCTAATCCTTACTGTGATGTCACAAGAAGGAAAATGTAGGGTTTAGACAGTGAGACCATAAAACACTCTTTCTGCCTTTTCTCAGGCTAAGATGATCCGATTTCAATTTTTTTTGCACATTTATACTACATAGGATCTCAGAGTTCAATACACCTTCATATTCCCACTGGTGAAGTAGGTCTTTAAGAACATTCTAGTCTCAGAATTACCTGATGATGATATTATCTCTGTTTTGATATTTACCTTAAAGCTGTTGTATGTTTATACACAACACAAGACACAGAAAGGTTTTGTGTATTTTATTTCTTCACTCTAGTCTATAAGATCCTGTCCCACAATACAAGGTATTCAGAGAGAGAAAGAGAGAGAGAAAGTCTATATCCCTGCTATTCTCATGTTACCTTTTCTTCAGCTAGACAGAGGCTCTGTCTGTTGTCTCTCTCTCTCTCTCTCTCTCTCACACACACACACACACACACACACACACACACACACACCCTTTATGTCCTTGTATGTACTAGTCATCCTTGTGTCTCACAGTAGACATTTTTGTCTTAAAGGTCGTCATCAAATCGCTGGTGTCATTTTGTACTGCTGCTGTCTAAGTCTTTGATGTGGGAACTGTAATCTCTCACACACACACACACACACACACACACACACACACACCACACACACACTGTTGTCTGGTAGGAGATGAGACAGACACGACTCAGACAGACAATCTCTAAATATTTTGTTAATGATGATGATCGGACTGACTGAACACTCCAACAAAAAACAGCTGTGTCTCTTTCATTCATGAAAACCCTCAAAACCTCTATATTTAAACACACACACACACACACACACACACACACACACACACACACACACACTGTGGTGAACCTCTTAAAACCTGGATCAGCATCAAACATCTCTTCCTCTTCCTCTCTTCTCTTTTTATTTGAACTTAATGGAACTTGGCAGCTGAAGCATCTGGTCCAATTTGTAATCGTGTTCTTATTTTTCAGTTAGTTCCTGATTTAAAGTATTTGACAGTTTTAAAACAACAACACTATTATTGATGTATCTTCCTCAATCAATTTATCATGTGGGTCTCTACAAAAAATATGGTTTAAAAAAATGTCCCTCATAATCATCATAAGTCGTCTTGTTTTTGCACTACAGTCCAAAACCTAAAAAAAATCTCCAGTTCATGTTTGGCATTTCCATCAATATCTCTCCATATTGACTGTGGCTCAGTTGGTAGAGCGGGTCGGCCAATGATCGAATGGTTGCCGGTTCGATCCCCGCCCTGCCACTTGTGTCATGGTTGTTGTGTCCTTGGGCAAGACACTTCACCCACCTTGACTCGTGTGAATGTCGATAGTTAGCCTGCTATGTATGTGTGTGTGAATGGTAACGTGTCAATGGGAACAGGTCTCCCTTTGAAAAAGAGTCTCCGGTCTCTATGGGATTTACCTGTATAAATAAAGGTTAAAAAAAAAAGATAAGTTAAGCAGGTAAAGTTAAAACATGACTAAACAATATCTGGTCGTTAGTCTAGATTGAGCAGCTTTTCTGGAGCTTTGGAACCTTCAACCTCATTTACTGTTTATACCATCTATGGTAGCACTGTCATTTTTTTCCCCTTTTAAAGCTAATACAATTCAGTTTCTATTTTTTTTCGTCAATTCTTCGGTGTGTATTTCTCTTGTCTATCATCTCTTCATCTCTCTCTTCCTCGCCACATGGCCCGTCTGGTTTTGATGACATCATAGCCTGGGAACCAACAGGGTGAGGTCATGTGAGGCTAACCGCGGCAGTGTGTGTGTGTTTGTCAGTACGTGTCCTGTTGATGCCTGCACACGTAATGCCAGATGTGTGTGTGAGACAGAGCGTGTGTGTGTGTGTGTGAGACAGAGTGTGTGTGTGTGAGTGTGTGTGTGTGTGTGTGTGTGTGTTAATGACAAGGCTGCACAGCTCTGGTTACTAAGCTCTCTTGTGGTTGTCATGTTTTCATCTTTTTATATTCTGCCGATTTCCACATATTAAACTTCCTGTAGCGCTGTCTTCCAGGTGCAAACGGTTTTATTCTTTGCACGTTGACCTTTATATTTTGTCTAATGACCCTTATTGAAATTGGTCTTAAAGCTGGGGTGGAGGATTTGGGGAGAAAATGGCAGTTGGGATAGAGATTTGAATTCAAATACCTCAACCGCTCCACTTGTTCTCTTTGGTCCCTCCCCTTTTGGTCCCTCCCTGACACGCTCCACACCAACAAAGTTGTGCCAAAGTGAATGGACAGTCCCAACAGCCAATAAGAACAGAGAATCGGAGCCTCGCTCTGATTGGTCAAAGTGTACAGCTCGTGTTAACTTTGACCAATCAGAAATCACATACCCCAGCTTTAATGGTCCTTATGCTCAGCTGTTGTGACCTGTAAACACACGCTGCTCTAAAACAATAATCCAAAAGTTTATTTGAGTTAAAGTTGCAGTCGTCGGGGGAGACTGTGTTTCTGGGCTGTGTTGTGTTCGGTGATCGTGTTATTTAGTTTGCGGTTATTGTTGTTGACGCTTGAATCTGAAATCTGATTGCAGTTTATATACATAACTCTGACATGTTGACAAGAGTGTTTCAATCTGTCCTATCAAATTGTGTGTGTGTGTGTGTGTGTGTGTGTGTACTAGCAAATGGCCACAGTCTTTCTTCTCTGAGACATTATTCATAGATATCATTTTTCTATGCTACAACACACTGACACACTGACAACACAACGGTTAATTTTCTGTACCGCAGTCTCAGTTAAATCTTGTTGTTAGTATTAAAACCTGCTGTTTTGTCCCATTCAAACAAGAGCGATTGATTACATTTGGTTTTCTCTCTCGCGACTTCAGTTTCATCCTTAATGTGGTCAAAGGGTCTAAAGCTTTCAAATTTTAGAATTGATTTCCAAATGTATACTTTCAAGGCTGATCTAAGTCTGGCCCCTTACCACATCTATAAAAACCCTTTTATGAGCCGGTCTCAGCATTAAAACCTTTGCCCAAGTCTCAAAGAATCTCACTCACTCACTCACTCACTCACTCACTCACTCACTCACTCACTCACTCACTCACTCACTCACTCACTCACTCACTCACTCACTCACTCATCACTCACTCACTCACTCACTCACTCACTCACTCACTCACTCACAGTCCTTTGCCAATGTCTCTACAGACTCTCCTCTTTAACCATTTGAACCTTTTACAGTTTTCCATCATCAATTATATATATTTTTTTAAAGGTTATTTTCTTAAGTTCATTCGCTTTGATGCCTTATGAAAGAGAAGGGGATATGGGGGCAAGTTTTTCTTAATCTTTGATCTTAAACACACACACACACACAGACACACACACACACACACATCGCTCGACCCTCATTAACCAAATCAAAGACATTAAAAAGCCTCTTGCCTCCTTCTCCACTCTGTTCCTGTAATCTTGAGTATTTTTCTTTTATGGGATCGCCCTTTCTGAACTGTGTGTGTGTTTGTCCCTGTGTGTGTGTGTGTGTGTGTGTACGCCTGTGTGTGTGTGTGTGTGTGTACGCCTGTGTGTGTGTGTGTGTGTGTACGCGCCTGTGTGTGTGTGTGACTCGTATTAAGCAGCACCGTTATTACAGCCATGCATCATGCAGTGATGTCATCAAAGGGTGCCACAGTTTTTGGGAGTGCCGACATGATGATACGGGGGGAAACCGTTCAAACATGTTGTTGGAACCTTGAACGTAAATTTAAAGGGATTTTTTTTAAAACCCACTCGGGCCCTAAAGGATCATTCCACCAAAAAAACGTATTAGAAACATATTTTTTTAGAGGGCTCTAAGGACACTTTGAGCAATGTTGAGTTAGTGGGATTTCTACACTACAAGCTGAGGGTTAAAGCCACATGATAAACGTAAAAACTGATTTAAAGGTGCAGTGTGTAACATGACATCATCAAGAAAGTTCTACAAAGTTCTAGAATGCAACACTCCCTGGGTAACCCCAACCCTTTCGAATAATAACAGAAGCTACAGTGGCCTTCAAGGACAAGAACAATTCTACATTTTAAACAATGCACCTGATGACATTCCAACTATGACACTTTCAAGATGGCGGCACTAGGCCTTGGTCCAAAATATGCAGAAATATGGACATATATGAGACCCTTTCTAAGGGAAAAAATAATAATTCAAAACATTTTTTTCAGCTATTATGCACCAAATTAAATGTACTTATGGATATTATAATTACTTTCTACAAAATCTGCTAGGAAATAAAACCCAAAATTCTACACACTGCAGGTTTAAAAATATATTAGTTCTACTATGGGTAACTCAAACATTCAACACATTTTTTTGAAAGCTGAAAATAAATACACAGTTTAATCAGAATGTAAACAGTTCCATCTAGGTGTCCATACATCAGGGGTTAATCCACACCTATGGAATGTTCTCCAGCCTATCAGAATAGAGTATTCAAACAGACTATGGTATTATAGTAATGTAAACGTTTGATTGAGGTGGCATCAACCCAAATACAAATGTTATGAACAAATAGCAGGTGAATACATTGGCTTGTTCTACATTAAGTTTTTTTTTTTTTTTAAGATATTTTTTGGGCATTTTTATGCTTTATTGATAGTGCAGAGAGACAGAGGTGAAATGGGGCAGAGAGGGGAGTGACATGCAGAGAACGACCGCGGGTGGGAATCGAACCCGGGTCTGCTGCTGGGCCCGGCCCGGGAGGGGGACGCCTTACCAACTGAGCTAAAGGCTACATTAAGATTTTTAAATTTTCATTTAGAGTGGCATTTATGTAATAGATATATAGGGTAGAATTTAGTGTTTTTATTGTATTGAGGGTACAAATATACATTGAAATAAACAGGTACAAATAAAGTTTCTCCCAAACTGTGGCACTTGAAGTTTATAAATGTGCACAAACCTAAAGACCCCGATGTTAAGACTGTGTTGAGAGACTAGCTTTAGATAATGATGATCTTTACGTGGACTGTTGACATGTGATCAGTCTCACAGCACAGAAGTGATGTCATACACCTGGAGGGGGTGTGTGTCTGTGTCTGTGTGTGTGTGTGTGTGTGTGTGTGTGTGTGTGTTTTGAGTGAAATATTGGCTATTAACTAACCTGCTATCAGTTTGAAGGGTGAGTGTGTTTTGAAATTAGGTGTTTGCTGAATAATGTTTGAAGTATAGGGGGAGAGAGACTGTGTGTGTGTGTGTGTGTGTGTGTGTGTGTGTGTGTGTGTGTGTGTGTGTGTGTGTGTGTATGGCTTTTGTTCCATTGCCACCATCCATTGGGGGTGGGGTGGGGTGGGGGGGAGGTTGTTAGTAACCCTGGGTGGGTGGGGTAATGATCTCACTATTCAGGAATGTGTGTGTGTGTGTGTGTCATGGGTCAAACCTTGAACACACACACACACACACACACACACACACACACACACACACACCCACACACTTCAGTATTGTGTTTTTGTCTTGAATTCTTATCTATCCGAGGGAGTTCACAGTTATAATTTAACTATGTTCTGTTGCAGCCGGTTGTGTAATAATAACTGATGTCAATATCTGTCAAAAAAACTTTTTCAAAACCTTAAATGTTGGAAAGATTTTACTGTTAAAGCCTGGCTACTACTGTTTGTGTGTGTGTGTGTGTCTGTCTGTCTGTCTGTCTGTCTGTCTGTCTGTCTGTCTGTCTGTGCCTGTGTGTCTGTGTGTCTCTGTGCCTGTGTCAGTAAGTGTTTTTTGGGCGCGTGTCCGGCCGTGTGTGAGCTGACATCAGTGTGGCATCTCCCCGAGGCGCGGACTGTTCTGTTCAGCAGAAGATTATCGGTTTAGGAAATGAAACATGTGTTTGAGAGACGGAGATGATGTAAGCCTGTTAGGGAACAGCTGTTTGGAATGAGAGAGAGAGAGAGAGAGAGAGACATAGAAGGGGAGAGAGAGAGAAAGAGAGACATATTAAGAGAGACATGAGAGAGAGAGAGAGAGAGAGACATAGAAGAGAGAGAGAGAAAGAGAGACATAGAAAGAGAGAGAGAGAAAGAGAGACATAGAAGGAGAGAGAGAGAGAAAGAGAGACATAGAAAGAGAGAGAGAGAGAAAGAGAGACATAGAAGGAGAGAGAGAGAGAAAGAGAGACATAGAAAGAGAGAGAGAGAGAAAGAGAGACATAGAAAGAGAGAGAGAGAGAAAGAGATACATAGGAAGAGGGAGAGAAAGAGAGACATAGAGAGAAAGAGAGACATAGGAGAAGAGAGAGAGAGAGAGGAGAGAGAGAGAGAGATTTAAGTGTTGTAACTGTAGTTTCATGACACAGAATTTTTCCGGTGTGACTGTATGCAAATTAAAGCTATAGTGCGTAACTTTTTAAGAAAGTTTATGACCCATGGACCTTTACTGCAGGTCATCTCTCTCTCTCTCTCTCTGTGTCTGTCTCCCCATTTCAACTCTGTACTGTCTAATAATGCTTGAAAATGCCAAAAAATAATCTTAAGAAAAAAAAGAAAAAAAAGGTGATATAAATTCTTTAGAAAGGAGGGAAAGGCAGAGTGATAAAGCTGTTTCCTCGGCCCTGATTTACGCTCTCTGTTGGCTGAGTGGGTGTAGTGTTTACACCCCGGGCCAGACCAGACTGTTGGTCTACTTCTTATTCTAGTGTCTACTAACTACTGCATTTGTTAGTTTGGCTTTCAGAACTGAAACCACCAGAAGAAAACTAAAGAAATTAGATCTTCAAGTTCTTTCTCAGCCCATAATGCATAGGGTAGTAGCGGGAACTACGGAAACTCGTTTAGTCTGAAAATACTCAGTGCTTCCTGCAGTTGGGTATAGGGTCGAGTATGGAAGGTGTGACAATGCCCTAATAATTGTTCACCACACACACACTGACACACCCCACACACACACACACACACACACACACTGACACACACACACCACACAAACAGAGTGGGTGATAGAATTTAATTTTTTTTATCATTCAGTTGGTTTATATTGTGATATTGTAACAGTCATACATGGCATATTGTAGCTAAGGGCACTTCTAAAAAAAAAAAACATTAACCAGATCTTGCTTAGGGTCCAAAAAGTCTGTACTGCCGGCCCTGAGTTATAGTTTGGTTGTTTCGGACAGGCTCAAAAAACGCACGCACACACACACACACACACACACACACAACACACAACAGACACACGCAGACACACGCAGAGACACACACACACGCACACACAGACACAGACACACACAGGAGCACACAACACACACACACACACACACACACACACACACACACACACAGAGAGCAGCAGTATTTCTGTATTTTCAGTCGGCTCATTTTCTAACTTCCTGTCGAGCCGAAGGGTGTGTTGATCGCTGATAAGAGAGGCATTCTGTTCCAGCCCAGTTCACCTTTACTTCACACTAAACACACACACACACACACACACACACACACCTACACCCCTGCACACACACACACACACACACACACCCCTACACATACGCACGCACCAGACACACACTCACCCCTACACACACACACACAAACACCCCTACACACACACACACCCTATACACACACTCACACTCATACACACACAAAACACCCTACACACACACACACACACACTCTCACACACACGCACACACACCCCTACACACACACACACACACACACCCCTACACACACACACACATTCACACACACACACACACACACACAGCCCTACACACACACACACCTCTCACTCCCACTCCTTCCGTTCTCCTTGTACACATTCTCTCCATTAGCCTCCTTTCCTTGTTGACTCGGTTTTGTGTTGCGTCTCCATAGCGACATCATGTCAACAGATCAGCAGGTATCGGTAGCGATAAGGGACAAACCAGATCCGGCCTGAATTAGAACGGGACCTTTTGTGAATGGAATGGCTGGAGAGATAAATCTTTGAATAAAAGGGGAGACGTGTGTGTGTGTGTGTGTGTGTGTGTGTGTTTTAATGCCAAGGAGGGAGGGTGCGTACAGTCTTGGCAATCACTTTCTGTCTAAGCGTTTTGGTTGTAGCATTTTAGCATTGAAAACTGTTAACAAGGGACATATTGGTTTAGCTCTCACCCGGCTACATGTAAACCATATCGTTCTGTAACTAGAGCTATGTTATGGCTTTGGTGACTATGGCTGAGTATTGTTTTAAATGAATCGATACTTGTGCCATTTTTATAACATAGCCTGATCCATCTTGGAATATTTTAGGCCAACACTGATGCTAAAAAATCCTGTCAAGAAATTGTTTCTTATAAGGCCTAGTAACAATGCATTTTTATTTCCCCCTTTTTGAGTAATTTAATTGATTAATTTGATTTATATGGAAATTTGCGCTGAAGGGCCCAAATATTTAGGATTATTTAGGTTAGATCACTATCAGCCAGTTAGACCTGTTTTAATCTTTTCAACATCTGAATCTTAATGTTTTTAAAAAGGTCGTTAAGGAAGTGATAACATTTACCATTACCTGTCAGTGTGTGTGTGTGTGTCTGGGTGTGTGTGTGTCTGTGTGTGTGTGCGTGTGTCTGTGAGTGTGTGTCTGGGTGTGTGTGTGTGTGTTGACTTTGGACCCAAACACAGAACATGACATCACTGTTTCTCACTTGTTACTCACTGTGTAAAACACAAGTTGGGACGTTAATATAAACAACTGTTTGTTCATAGGAAAGTGAAAATGTTGTTCCCACAAATTAACGAAATATTGAGTAAAGTGTTGTTGTTGTTTTTTTTTGGGGGGGGAGTGTGTGTGTGTGGGGGGGGGGTCACATGAGGTGGAAAGCAGAGATCAGACTTTAAGCTGGTTTATTAGAGCTGCTAAACACACACACACACTCAAGTGTTTTTCTCTCCTGTTGCCTATTTAACTCTCTCTCTCTCTCTCTCTCTCTCTCTCGCTTTCTTTGTTTCTCTTCTTACTATCGTTCTTCATGCGAACAATAGGCTACCATGGCAATAGCCTCGTTACTCACAAAAATGTGTCGGCAAGGACAACACACACACACACACACACACACACACACACACACCACACACACACACTGCATGTTTAGTTCAGAGTATGATGTCCTGAGCTATGGAATGAAATTGAGTTCAATTCAGGGCAAACTTGAAGATCTGTATTTTTCACCCAAAATACAGATCTTAAAACCAGACAAAAATGAACTTGTATGGAATTAAACCTCCACAAAATAACTAAATATATTGTACACCAAATCATAATTATGTTGTATAAGGTTGCATTTGAAGTGACATCACAGAAAGAGAAATGTAGGGTTAGACAGTGAGACCATAAAACACTCTTTCTGCCTTTTCTCAGGCTAGGATGATCCGATTTCATTTTTTTTTGCACATTTATACTAAATAGGATCTCCGAGTTCAATACACCTTCATATTCCAACCGTGAAGTAGGCCTTTAAACTTGGCCTTTTGAGACCCTTTACTAGTTAACTGCTGCTCTAATTCTGGCTGTTTTTCAGTCATCAGACTGAGTGTTGGACCTGGATTTGACCCGTAGACTTATGCAACTGTAGACAACGGGTCAGAAATAGCAGTTTGTTTGGTTTACTGAGTCTGAAGCCAAAACTGTCTGAAACCACCAAAGAGAGGGACATTATTATATTATTATTTGGTTGAATAAATGATATAAAGTTAACGAAATAGCTTAAAATGTACAAAAGTATACCAGTTTAGAGAGAAGTTAGTGTGTGTGTGTGTGTGTGTGGTGTGTGTGTGGTGGTGTGTGTTGTGTGGTGTGTGTGTGTGTTGTGTGTGTGTGTGTGTGTGTGTGTGTTGTGTGTGTTGTGTTTGGTACTAGAGCAGCTCACTGACAGGATGTTTGCCAGGGAGGCGGCTGCTCACTCACCACAGGTGTGGCAGATCAATGGTGCAGTGGGGAAGAAATACGGGAACACACACACACACACACACTTTCTTTCTCTATTCAAATATGGGAAAATCCCTAGAAAAGAATTGTGAGAAATGAGAGGTCAAAAGCAACAAACGCAGAGAGAGAGAGAGAGGGAGGAGTGACTAGGCCGGAGGAGGGAGGAGAGGAAAAATGAATGGAAAGTGTTGAAATAAACGAAGGAAAAAGAGACAGTTACACAAAGACTGTTAAGTGTTAGTGAGTGTGTTGAGTCTGGACAAAGACAGGGAGATTAGGAATGTAGAAAGCAGGATGTCGCAACCTATACTCCTGTGTGTGTGTGTGGTGTGTGTTACTTGCCCTGCTATTATTGTGAGAACCAATTAGAGTTTTACCTTTTTAGAATGACAATCTTTTTAGAAAGTGAGGACATTTTGTCCGGTTCTCACTTTGGGACAGGCCTTTATAGGAGCTGTTTGAGGGTTAACACTAGGTTTTAAGGTTCAGGTATGAATTAGGTTTATGTTAGGGTTAGTGTATGTTTTGAAAAGGCATGTAGTTGTGTAGGGTAAAGGGCTAGGGAATGCATTATGTCAATGAGTGTTCTCACCATTATAAGCCGTACAAACCTGTGTGTTTTTTGAATGACTGTGTGTGTGTGTGTGTGTGTGTGTGGTGGGGGAGAATATCCTTCGTCATTAGCAGCATTGTGTCACCCATGGGTGGGGCAGCAGCCTCCTACAGCTCCACCCGTTAACCCGAGTTGCTGCAACATGTTTGGACCTCAGCTGTTCTCTGTGTGTGTGTGTGTGTGTGTGGGTGTGTGTGTGTGTGGTCTGTGTGTGTGTGTGTGTGTGTGTGTGTGTTTCGCTTAAGTAAAGACAAATGTACCCGTGTTAACCCTGAAGCTGTAAAAGCTCTTCTGTGGAATCGTTTACTGATAATGTGTTGTTATAGTAACAGTTCCAATGAATTGTGTTCATGGCTTTAGATGCTGATGTAAACAGTCGTATCACACACACTGCATTTTGAAGGAGAAGAGTTTTATTGATGTATTCATTAATTAGCTAGGTTCTGTCTTTGTGTAAACTTTTTAACCTATTTTGTTTCTAGTTAAAGAGCTGTTGGTCTATAAATCTCAGCCATGCATTTTACGCGTCTCTTTTTATTTTGTTATATATAAATCTTATTTAAACAAGTTGATACCATTTTTTACACAACCAGGACAGAACATTCAAGACGGAATACACCAACTGAGCTAAGGGCGCCCTCCGTAGATACACTTTACATCAAATAAAAATAGATAAACTCCACGATTCTGACCTGGGTTCTGTGTGTTTCTGTCCTCAGACTCCAAAGCCATCGTTGACGGGAACCTGAAACTGATCCTGGGTCTGATCTGGACCCTCATCCTGCACTACTCCATCTCCATGCCCATGTGGGAGGGAGAGGACGAAGAGGTACACACACACACACACACACATACAACACACACACACACACACACAGCATACGCACACACACACACACACACAACACACACGACGCTTTCATTAATGTCTGTTACTCATAAAGTCCAATTTGTAGAATTAATGATTTTTTTCAGAACAACTTGTAGAAACTGATATGATATATAGTATGCGCATGTGGGAGGAGAAGAGGTACATACAGATGACTATGTTTTATTTTCTTCAGTTTTTCATGCCAGGGGTTGGGAATAATACTCATGTCTGTAATGTTAATGTTGAAATTAATATGTAAACTAAATAAATATATGTAAAAAAACTGTTCAGTCATTTTTTTATATGCGTTAGAAGAACATTTTACATCTACATAGGAGCAGATGTTAAATAATAATAAAATAATAATATAATATAATATAATAATAATAATAATAATTTAAAAGTATCAAAATTTTTTGATAAAAATCTCACTGACTCGATTGTTTTTTAAATTCCAGTCAGATCAAGACGCTAAATCAGCAATTAATGTCCTTACATGTTTTCTGTATATGGCGTCTGGGGATGTACTGTTGGAAGACGAAGAAGAAGAAGTACTAAAGAAAATATTTATTCACTTACCTTAATTGTCTGTATCTATAATAAAAACAACGAATAACAACCCTTTTTAAAATCAGTCGAATCAAGATTAATTAATATGTAAAACTAAATAAATATATGGTAAAAAAAAAACTGTTCAGTATTTTTTTTTTATTACATTAGAAAGAACATTTTACATCTACATAGGAGCAGGATGTTAATAATAATAAAATAATAAAAGTTTTGATAAGAATCTCACTGACTCGTTTGCTTTTTTAAATTCCAGTCAGAATCAAAGACGCCTAAGCAGCGTCTGCTGGGCTGGATCCAGAACAAAGTCCCTGATCTGCCCATCGGAAACTTTGCCAAGGACTGGAGGAACGGCCGGGCTCTGGGAGCTCTGGTGGACAGCTGTGCACCAGGTACGCTTCTCTCTCTCTCTCTCTCTCTCTCTCTCTGTCTCTGTGTCTCTCGCTCTCTCTCTCTCTCTCTCTCTCTCTCTCTCTCTCTCTCTCTCTCTCTCTCTCTCTCTCTCTCTCTCTCTCTGTCTCTGTGTGTGTGTCTTGTAGTGTTGTTGTTGATTTTTTTTTTTAGATATTTTTGAGAACCAAGGACTACATTTAGTATTGTTTTGACAGACACCACTGCAACTACA
>CM047518.1:25109101-25114101 GCA_026122265.1 Ammodytes dubius
TCTAAGATTTTTGCACATTTATTAACTACTTTTATCTCAGGTTCAATACACCTTCACATTCAAGCGATGAAGTAGGTCTTTTTATTTCTTTGTTCTTGTTTCTAGGTGATGTGTTGTTTTGTCGGGACAGGAGATCCTAAGAGCCCGTTCGCGGTGTCTGTGGACAAAGCCCTGGGGACGCCTCAAAGTCACGGTGCAAAGGCTCGGTAGTGGAACCTGTCGGGAACGTGGCAACAACCAACTTACTTGACATCTAACCGCATGTCAGAGCAATAAGTGTTTGAGTGTGTGTATAAAAATGTGTTTAAGATTATTATGTAAAGCGCTTTGGAAGCACATTGTGAAGCGCCTTGTGACACGTGGTGTGGAAGGGCGCTCTAAAACAAGCTTACTTACTTATTAACTTACAATAAAACATTAAGTTTGATATTGTTCATACGTCTGGTCAAATTAGACTTCAGTTTAACCTTCCATGTAAAACCTTTTTGACTTCTTATTTTTTTATTTACATCGTTACCTTTTTATTTAAACAATGTCTTAAGTTAAACTTTTTAAGTAGAGTATGACATTACATGTAAAGTTGTTTATTTTGTTTGGTCTTTTGTTGTGTGTTCACTTTTCCACTAGTGTGTTTGTGTTCTTTAAAAAGAAAAATGCCAAAATAAGTATTTAAAAATGTGTGTTGGTAATGCAAAAAGGAGGTTCACCATGGTAAATGCATTCTAAGCTTTTATTTACAATCTAATAAAATTGATGAAGGATTATGATGAAGGCACGTTTGTTAAATCCTTACTAAGTAATGTTACTTTCAAAAGATGCCTCATTAACATCAAGTGCATGTTTTGTATAAAGGGTGATGGATGGACATAGAAACAATGACTTCTCTATTCCAAACACGGTACATCACTTTTTATTGAAAACAGCGGGAACTTTCTCTCTCTTAAGGTTAAAAAAAACAACTGAAAACGGAAACACTTATTGAATGAAAAGGTTTTGATTAAAGGGTAATGGACAATATACAGAGAACAGATTAATATGACTAACACCAATGAATTAAATGTGTAATGTAAAAGAGTTGCTTGTAGTTATATACACCTGCTGTTTACAGTATAATTACCAATTCACGACAATACTGCAGCATGTTTTGGTTCTCCAAGCATCATAAAAGGAGTTAAACCAAATTCGGTTTTTGAGCAAAGGTTTTCAGAAAGCTGGATGTGGTTTAAAAAGAGAGAGATTTTTTGGATCATATTTGGGAGTCTTAGTCACACCGGAGACCCATATTTAACGTTGAAAAACCAAATGGTAAGGCGTCTCCCTCACGGGCCGGGCCGCAGCAGCCGGGTTCGATTCCGCCGCGGGTTGTTCTCTGCATGTCACTCCCCTCTCTGCCCCATTTCACCTCTGTCTCTCTGCACTATCAATAAAGCATAAAAATGCCCCAAAAAATATCTTACAAAAAATAATAATGGCATTTCGCTCAATATTTCTTTGCGTGTTTCTAGGAAGCGGTTGAGGGAGATGTAACAGCCATGATCCGGGGCCCGGCGGGCAGAGTGAACAGTGTGGAGGTGATGATGGAGGATAAGGGAGACAGTGTGTATCGCTGCACCTACCGGCCCACGCAGAGCGGACGCAACCTGTCACCAGTCACATCAGGAGGGCGCCCATTCCAAGAGCCCTTCAGTGTGAGTAGGCCGGTAGTTAATGCGAAATCAAAGTCAGAATTATTTGTATAGCACATTAAAAACATCAGTTGTACCAAAGTGCTGAACAAGATACAATACAAAACAACATATAAGATCATGAGGAAATAAAGAGGGCTCAAAGTCTAACTTGTGTTAAAGGCCAAGTCAACAAAAAGTGAGTCTACAATTTAAACTAGTCAACTTTACAGGTCCAGGTTCCAATGGACTCGTTATACTCATTAAAATGGATTCACTGACTCCCCTTTTAAACATGGTTACCATACCAAAATGACACACCTACTTCTCCCCTGTGTGTCTGTCTGTCTGTGTCTGTCTGTGTGTTCTGTCTTCTGTCTGTCTGTCTGTCTGTCTGTCTGTCTGTCTGTCTGTCTGTCTGTCTGTCTGTCTGTCTGTGTTTCAGCCTGTATGCCCGCAGCCTGTCGTGCGACCGGTCGGGGGCTGCAGCCGCTGGGTCTGAGGGTGAAGCAGGTCGGAGACTTCAAGGTCGACACCAAGAACGCAGGAAGTGGAGAACTGAAGATTCTCATCAAAGGCCCAAGTGAGTACAAGACACACTTTCTGTGTTCGAAAAGCCCTACTAACGTCCTATCATACTAAATGCCCTACTAACTGCTATATACTAAAGCCCTAACTAACGACTACAATACAAAAGCCTACTAACGTACTACTCATAACTAAAAGCCCTACTAACGTCCACTTATACTAAAGCCTACTAACGTCTACTCGTACTAAAGCCTACTAACGTTCCTACTCATACTAAAAGCCCTTACTAACGTCTACTCATACTAAAAGCCCTACTAACTTCTACTCATACTAAGCCCTACTAACGTCCTACTCATTACTAAAAGTCCTACTATACGTCCTACTCATACTAAAAGTGCCCCGTTACTAACGTCCTACCATACTAAAAGCCCTACTACGTCCCACTCATACTAAAAGCCCTACTAACGTCCTACTCATACAAAAAGTGAGTTCAGTTTACTCTGGAGAAAAAGACAAAATACGCTTAAACTCTACAACCAATTACCAGTTTGTAAACGCTGCCATACTGAGAAATACAGAGAGAGTTGTGTGTGAGCTGATAGGCTTAATCAACTTGTGTCTAATCATTTGGCAATGGCTTGAATGTAACCGACATTCACTTGCTATGTTGAATATGTTATTGTTGTCTATGTGTGATTTTACTGGCTATAGTTCAGTGTTGTCTTGTTCTCTCCCTCTCCCCTTTCCCCCAGGAGGTCATTCACCTCCTACCAGGCCATTGCTTAAATAAGACATTGTTTCTTAGCAATGTTTGCCTGTTTAAATAAAGGTTGATGATGATGATGATATATAAAAAGACTCTTGCTTTTATAATACGTTTTACTATTTATTTCCAAAATGTCAGAATGTTCTTTTCAGTCAGATTTTAATTTGTGATTCTCTGTTCTCTGTGTGTGTGTGTGTGTGTGTGTGTGTGTGTGTGTGTGTGTGTGTGTTAGAGGGCATGGAGGAACAGGTAAAGCAGCTCTCCAGTCAGGATGGAGTTTTCTCCTACGAGTATCATCCCAGCAGCCCCGGGAAATATACAGTCACCATCACCTGGGGCGGGCAGCACATCCCCAAGAGGTGAGCTGTGTGTGTGTGTGTGTGTGTCTTTCTGTGTCTCTGTTTGTAGCTCTGTGTGTGTGTGTGTGACTCTGTTTGTGTGTTGTGTGTGTCTCTGTTTGTGTGTGAACTCTGTTTGTGTTGTGTCTCTGTGTGTGGTGTGTGTGTGGTGTGTGTGGACTTAGGTTTGTGTGTGTGTGTGTGTCTCTGTTTGTGTGTGACTCTGTTTGTGTGTGTGTCTCTGTGTGTGAGTGGTGTCTTTCTGTGTCCGTGTGTGTGTGTGTGTGTGTGTGTGTGTGTGATCAGAATTACTCAGGACATTACCTCATCTGATGTGAAGGGTTGGTCCGAGGGAATAAAGACTTAGAGTGTGGGCCTTGTGTTCTCTTTGTCAGACTAGAGAGTGTGTGTGTGAGAAGCAGTGTGTGTGTGTTGTGAGAGAGAGAGAAGCAGGTGTGTGTGTGTAAAGCAGATGTGGTGTTTCTGTCAAGTGCGTACAAGTGTTAGTAATAGTAGGGAGGGAGTTCCCCAAGAAAGAAATTGAAGATGACAGGGAAATACCTCCTAACTACATAATTAAATGAAAAAACAAATATTGAAGAGCAAAGCCGATTGATCTATACTCGCCTATTATGTCATTCATTCATTCATACTCCAGAATACATCATCAGGTCAGAGAGTTCCCACAAAGTTTATTTTTGTTTCTTGTAGCGTGTATTTCGTTTATGTCATTTTTAACATTGTGTATTGTTTTTTGTGCTGATTTTTTGATGCAGGATTGTTTGTAGTTGGGTGTGGGGGGGGGGGGGATATGGGCGCGGTGTGTTCGGGGGAAGAAAAAAGGGGAAAAAACTTAATCATTGTACTGTAATTGCTTCACAAATCTTTTGTTGAATAAAAAAAACCTTTGAACGACAGAGTTCCCACAAAGAAAAAAATCATATTTCATATCTGTAGGGGTTTAGAGGAAGCTTTCTGTTTTATTTCATCCAGAGCTGACAGTTAGCTTTTACATTCAAATCACAACACACACAGACGCCATATGATGCTGATTTAAAATCTGGCTCGGTAATTATTTGTGGACCAATGATGACTGTGATCAATTATGGAAACACACACACACACACACACACACACACACACACACACACACACACACACACACGACACAGAAAGACAGACACACACAACACACACACACGGCACAGAAAGACAGTCACACACACACACAACACACACACACAGTCAGTCACACACACACAACACACACACAAAAACAGTCCACACACACACACACACACAGTCCTCTCCATCACACACTCCACACACACACACACGCACACTCACACACACACACACACTGCAGTAGATTGTGTAGTTTTACCCATTTTCCGACTCATTTTTCATTTCAGCCCGTTCGAGGTGACGGTGGGTCGGGAGGCGGGGCCCCAGCAGATCCGCGCCTGGGGTCCCGGGCTGGAGCACGGCATTGTGGGTAAACCGGCCGCCTTCGTAGTCGAGTCTGTCGGCACTGACGTCGGAGTGCTGGGTGAGTCTTCTATTATTTACCAGGATTATTTTGGTGATTTTAAAGTTTAGCTACAGATGTATAGAAGGTTCAAGGTTGTGTGTGCTCAAAGAAATCAGTGTTCAAAGTGTTGTTACTGACAGATAATATACAAACAATATATACGAAATATGTAC
>CM047518.1:25119101-25136601 GCA_026122265.1 Ammodytes dubius
TCACTGGGCCTAGGATACTGTATGGATATATGTTTGTGTTGTGTAGGAATTTCTGATGACGCCAAAAGGCCTAAGGAGTTGGCAAAGACATTATCTTCTTTGTGATGAGACGACTGAAGTTCAAAGTTTAAAAGATATGAGATAAACGAACAAGACACGTTGATACCAATTGCTATGAGAAAAGTTGAAATTTGCAACAATAAGAAATGTATAAGGCAATTAGATTTAGTGTTTAGATATGGATACTGCTTCATGGTGTGTCATGTAGGGCTGGCCCGAATTATTCGAATATTCGAATATTCGTTCGGAAAATTAGTATTCGGAGCTTAAATTAGTATTCGGAGCTTCGTTTTTTTTTTTTTTTTTTTTTTTTTCAAAAAAATGTTTTGCAAGAAGCTAGTACTGCAATATAATGTCATCAAATAATTTTATATTTGGATATAAAAGTTAGTAATATTGTAGTAGTAGTAGTGGTATTGCTCATTTAGGAGGATATTACATCACTAAGTGTCATAGCGCATCCATTACTTCACCTCCGAGCGCGTAAATTCTTCAACAAAATATGCAGATACTGTCAAAATCGGTTCCAGGGAGTATATAGGGATTATTAACGTTTAAAAAAAAAAAAAAAAAAATCTTTTTAATTTTTTTTTTTTTTTTTTTTTTTTATGTATTTTTTGATGGTGTGTTTTTCTGGAACGAATATTCGAATATTCGCTCGGAAAAACCAACGAATATTCGAAGCCTGAAAAATGGTATTCGGGCCAGCCCTAGTGTCATGGTAGCTTTTCTTTGGCAAGGCAAGTTTATTTATATAGCACAATTCAGACACAAGCCAAACATTACATTTAAAATGAACAACACATTACAAATTGTTAAAAAAGAAAATCAAAGAAACTGCATTTACAAGACATTACAAAATGTTTTGCATATTGTTCAACACAAAAAAATATGTCTTCTAGTCCACAAACGATACGAGCTCATTAGAAATTAGCAACAGTAAAAAAATCAGAGATACAGATTTAGTCTTCAGAGTTTTTCTCTGCTTTGTAGTACGTGTACAAAACTTTTCTTAGTATTCATAGTAAAAAATAAATAAAAAAAAAGCATTTTGCAACACAAAAAAAAATGTAATTAAAAAAGAAATTGCATTTAAAATAAAATGAAAAACGATACTAAAAAGAATTCTTCAATACAACTAAATGCGTCTTCCAGTCCACAAATCATTTCAACCGACCCAGGAGAGGTTTGAACTTGTCTAAAAAGTTATTCTTCCAATAGCGCTGATGTCACTGTGATGATTCAGCAGCAGCTTGTTGTGATCTGCAGCCTGGCAGCGCCTGCACCTTCCTCCCACTGTCATGTTGATACAGTAGCTGCCGGATAGAGAGCAAACAGTCACACCCAGCTCTGAGCTCCAACCTCAAAGCACTGAAGCTTTTCATTCAATATGGGACGGTAAAGAAGGTTTAAGGTTCATAGAAACCGGAGACGTCCTTTGGTATTTTGTTTTGCCCTTAGTTTGCAGAAAAAATTGCCGTGAACAAAATTGTTTGAATATACTTATCCGTACACACAACACTTTGGTGACTGACACGTGACTTTGAGCTCTAACTCTGTTCTGTAGGAGTATACACTGGCCTTTAGTATTCTTTTCTGCCTTTATTTAATTGCTTTAAAATATCATACGCTACACATCTGAAGAGCTATGAATTGCAGTCAGTTTTTGGAACAGAATTCGATGCTACAAATACACCTTTAAGGCCCTTCTACACCAAAGATTCACACTACAAGACAAACTGAGAACGCTTAGCTGAAGGTACATGGAAACCTGACACAACCTTGCCCGACCCTGAGGCCATGTCCTCATGTATACGGATATTTAAATATATTCTGCCTTTAGTTTGCAGAAGGAACGCTGTTGAATCATACCAGACCAGTTGTTGGTAATATTGTGTCGCGTCAAACACCATAACTTTTAACTTTCAAAAACAACCCTGGAAGACAGCTGGTAAACAAACTTAACATTCTTATAAGAGTTTCGCAAGTTAGGGAAATGCTTAGCACTCCAGACTAGCATTGAGTTTTTTTGTATTAGGTTGTATGAGTCTGTGGACCTTTTTTAATCTGTATGATGTTTCAATATTATTATTTAACCTAGAAGCAAAAGATAGATTTTCTTTTAATGATTACATTTTTGTTACAAGTGAATCTGTAACCAACATGTCGACTGAAACAAACACCAATCACCCGCTGTACTAAATTCCAAAGTTATTCAAATCCTAAAATGAAGTTAGATTGGTTTCAAAATAAATTCTGAGATTTCATTTAAATGTTTTGCTGTGTTGTTTTGATTCATTTGCTTTGCTGACATGACAAGATGTTTATTTTGTATTCATTTTATTGGGTGTTCTTTTCATTCATAATTTTGAATAACACATATTACAAGTTTCAGTTTAATGCTATATTTTACTAAATCTTAATCCTTCATAATATAATTTTGACCATTGCATTCAAAGAAAAAGTCGTATTTGAAACATGTTTAAGATTTCGCAAAAAACAAAACACAGAAGTAGAAACAATTTCAAGATCTCTATTTGAGCCTCAAATTTCATTATAAACTGAAGAGATATCTGTTTTTATTTAAACAACAACTTGGTATCATGGTAACAAGGGTCTCCTATCTCTTTAAATACATATCCAAAGTTGTACTATGTTTTTATTCACATTTAGGAACTCTGACATTTTTATCATTATACAATTCATCAAAGTACCACAAGCCCCTTAACCATTTTCAAAGGTAACTAATAACGAAATGTCTAATTTTTAAGGTTCCTGTCTAAATATAGGCCCCTAAAACTATCACATTTCATTTATCTATTTATATTCATCATATTTGAAATGTATGATATGCTAAACAATATAAATTGAATCTAGTATTTAATTTATTTTGTAATATTTAAGAAAAGTAGTGGATCCGGGATGGAGCCCTGTGGCATTCCACATTTAATGTAAATTCTTTTTAGTGATGAGAAAACCTGTTGTGCTGTTTTATAAAAGTCATATTAGGGACTTTAAGCAACGACGGTTGAGAGGACGGCTACGGCGGTCGAGTAGAATTTTGAGCATTTGAGAATTTATGTCATCTCCTCCTATCGCTGTAGTCAGAGCGAGTCAGAGCCGTAGTCCGTCTGTTTACAACTGCAGAACAGGATTTTTGACGTTGTGAGCGCTACACCAACTGCAGCAAGTAGCCGTTTAAGTGTTGCTAGGTGATAGTGGAACCCGTTGGAATCTTTCCCCGACGCCGTAGCTGTCGCTAAAACACCGTTGCTTAAAGTCCCTATTCTCTGATGTTGGGACGGGGGGGGGGGGCATCTTTTTAAATAACTTGTTTTGAAAATAAGTGATATAATGTGCTGTTGGTGCTTGCAGGTGACTGTGGGTAAAGGCAGCCACCCGGGCCTGGTGAAGGTGTTTGGGCCTGGGGTCGAGAGAACCGGACTGAAGGCCAACGAACCCACACACTTCACCGTGGACTGTTCAGGGGCGGGAGACGGTAAGGAGAGAGACACACTGAGATAGACACACACACAAACAGACAGACAGACACACACACACACACAAACACGCGCAAACACAGCAACGCATACACACACACACACACGCAAACACAGCAACGCATACACACACACACACACACACACACACCACAGCAACGCATACACACACACACGCAAACAGACAGCGACGCACGCACACACACAAACGAACAGACAAAGAAAAACACGCACAAACAGGCATGCACGGACACACACACACACACACACACACACACACACACACACACACACACACACACACACACACACACACACACACTAATAATTAAGACAGGAAATCCTCTCGGGACTATTTGCTGTGACAGCAGTTTCCTCCTGTGTCAACACAACACACACACAGTCACACACACTCAAACTAAACAAGTCTACAAACTGCACTCTGCTATGTACACACACACTCACCTCTTTTATTGTCTGTGAATGACACACACACACAACACACACCACACACACACACACACACACACACACACACACACACACACACACACACACACACACACACACACACACACACACACACACACACACACACGGTATGTCCTGGTGACAATCTCAAGGCATACACATCCTGACAGGAAATCACATCACTCTCTATAATGCAACGTAATTACCTCACCTGAAGATGTAATTCCTCATGGGGGAAACAGAAGTTACGCACTGTAGCTTAAAGTTCAGTTAAAATATGTGTGTGTGTGTGTTGTGTGTGTGTGTGTGTGTGTCCAGGCGACGTCAGCGTGGGCATTAAGTGCGACACGAACATGGTCGAGACAAAGAAGCCGACGTGGAGTTTGACATCATCCCGAACGCTAACGACACGTTCACGGTGAAATACATTCCTCCTGCTGCCGGGAGGCTCACTGTGAAAGTCCTCTTCACTGACAAGGTACACACACACACACACACACACACACACACACACACACACACACACACACACACACACCACACACACGTTTGTACGGCTACACTTGTGAGGACATTTATTTATATAATGCCTTCCCTAGCCCTCAAACAGCCCTTTAAATGCCTGTCCCGAAGTGTAAATGTGCCAAAATGTCCTCACTTAACCAAAAATGTCCAAAAATCACTATAAAACTAAAATTGGAACTCAAAAAAATAATTGTACGTCACACACACAACTAAAAATGTACATGTTCTAATCTTTGGATGGATTCTGTGAAGACATTTTGTTCAATTTCAGTTTAATTTAAATTTTTTTAGGAAGTTCCTCAGAGCCCCTTCAGCGTCAAAGTGGAACCTTCGCATGACGCTTCCAAGGTTAAAGCTGAGGGTCCTGGAATCGCTCGCACAGGTGAGAGACAGACCGACAGACGGACGGACAGACAGACAGACAGACAGACAGACATATTAAACTGACCCAGTGACCAATTTACTCCCAAGGAAATTGTAGTTTGATGTCTTAAAGGTGGAGTCAGCGATTTTGGAGAACGCTTCGTTGTAAAAATCAATGACTCACGATCCGCTACCAGTCCGTACTGTTTGTGAGGTGAAAAAAATCCATTGTTAATATACAGTCTTAGCTCTTTAAAGGGTCATGTTGCTAGCTACGGTGGACCCCCTTTGTTTACATAACAGTTTACAGAGCCCAGGCTGCGTATTAACACTGGATGTTTCTTTAGTGCCGCACACACAGATTCACTGATTTTGACAAGCATCCTTCAGAAACACTGAATCCACCTTTTAATTCACATGTAATTCTCTTAACTGATCTAGGCAAGGCAAGGCAAGTTTATTTATATAGCACAATTCAGACACAAGGCCACTCAAAGTGCTTTACAGGGCAAGATTAGAATACATAAAACACATTATAAAACATTTAAAAGCGAATAAAAATAAAAAAAATATATGAAAACTCGATTTAAAAGCAAATAAAAGAAGCAAATAAAATGAAAATTGCAGGTTAAAATGGAAACAAAAAAGTCTTCAGACTCGATTTAAAAGAACTGAGAGTTGCAGCAGACCTCAAGTTCTCTGGGAGTTTGTTCCAGATTATTCCAGATCTACTGTATGTCCATGTTAATTCTTGCCTCTGTCTGTCCCTGTGCAGGTATAGAGAGCGGGAAGCCGACACATTTCACCGTGGTGACTAAAGGAGCCGGCAAAGCTCCGCTGGATGTTTCATTCTCCGCTCCCGTCGACGACTTTGAAATCATCGACAACTACGACTATTCACAGACCGTCAAGTACACACCAGCACAACAGGTAGGGTGTGTGTGTGTGTTTGTGGTGTTCAAATACACACTGTTGAATTTAATATCTAATATTGCATAATAAGCACTTTGGAACTCTGTTTTAAAAGGTGCTTTCATATTTTTCATTCGCTTTTCTAATGTCTATTCTATACTTGATGTATTTTATTCTTGATGTATTTCATGCCCCTGTAAAACACTTTTAAAGCCTTGTGTCTGAATAGTGCTTTAGAAATAAATGTGCCTTGCCTTTTATACATAAAGTTATTATTGTGTCTTCAGGGAGAGATGACAATCCTGGTGAAGTATGGAGGAGATGCGATCGCTAAAAGCCCCTTCACTGTCGGAGTCGCTGCCCCACTGGATCTGAGCCGGGTAACCGTCGACGACATGGATGGAAGTAAGATATCCTACAATTTCTGCTTCCAGTTCCAGATAACTAAAATTCCAACTTAAAAAATGATTAAAATGGCTTGTTACAAAATTCTCAGTGAATATATTTTAATTTAATTTATTACATGGCACTTTGAGAATCCTATGTAAATCACAGCATTCTACAGGTCTGTTATTTCCAGCAAGACAGACGAGCTGCGCGTCGGGCTCCTGCTTCAGCTTGTCGGTCTTTATTTCTAGCAAGTGACCCATTCGCTATACTTTATCCCTTACTTAATGTATAGACGGCTTGTGAACATAATGGATGGAGCACAAACTTACAATTAATAACTTACAAAACAATGGGGATACCACACATCCGACATAATGTTCTTTTCTTAAATGAATATAAGTATTTATTGAGGTTGCTCAGGGGCAGGTTAAGGGCTCATGTCTCCTGTATTGTTTTGTCTTCAGGAGTTGAAGTGAATCAGGACCAGCAGTTCCTGGTTGACACTAAGGGCGCAGGAGGTCAAGGCAACCTGGAGGTCTCAGTGGTGAGTGTGTGTTAATGCAGAGTTTAGTTCTGCTGTGTTTCAACTGGATCAATATAAGATGAGAATATGTGTTAGTAGGATCAATTTGTTGTTGTTTTTGGTCTTTTTATGGGACTACTTAACAACGAAAAATACAATTAGATATCAGGAAACTCACCGTGTCCTTGTCTTTTGTGTGTGTCTGTCTGTCTGTCTGTCTGTCTGTCTGTCTGTCTGTCTGTCTGTCTGTCTGTCTGTCCGTCTGTAGCTGAGCCCAAGTCAGAAGGCGGTACCTTGTAAAGTCAGCCCCCAGCCCGGTAAAGCGGGCGTCAGTCTGGTGCGTTACACCCCCACAGAGGAGGGGGTCCACGCCGTCAACGTGTCCTACGACGGACACCCTGTTCCTGGGAGCCCATTCCCCGTGGAGGCCCAGCTACCTCCAGACCCCAGCAAGGTAACCACAGCAACTGATCATTAAAATAGACCTTAAGTTGATATGGAAAACTGGTTGAAGAGTAAAAAGGTCTTCTTAATAATATATCTGTACTATTCCATCTCTTAAAGTTATAGTGCGTAACTTTTTTTTATATATTAATAAATGACAATTCAACAAGCCACATTCAAGCCATCGCCAAACGAGTTGACACAAAGTTGATACAGCCTTTCAGCTACACTCTCAGTTTTTCTCAGTATGGCAGCGTACACCTTGATGTACAGCAAAAGGTATAAAATCCAATCCGAGATTACCGATGGTTTACCTCATGTAGAGGCGTCAACAGTGTTGTTGTGATTATTAAGTATTCATCATTAGTTATGCATTACGCACTATAGCTTTAGCAAGTTAGGCAAGGCAATTTTATTTATAAAGCACATTTCAGGCACAGGGCCACTCAAGGTGCTTCACAGGGTTAAAATCAAATAAAGAATACAAATACAAAAAAGGAACAAATTTAAAACATGGATAAAAATACAACATTTAAATAAAAGAATTAAAACATTTTACCAAAAAAAAAAAAAAAAAAAATTACAGGTTAAAAGGGAAACAAGTTACAAAAACAAACAAGTTAGCAAAAACACAAGAAATTGACGTTCAACCCAGTAAACCTCGTCCCCCCCCCCCCCCCCCCTCTAGGTGAAGGCATTCGGCCCCGGTTTGAAGGGAGGTCTGGTGGGTCAGCCTGCAGAGTTTACCATCGACACCAAAGGAGCCGGTACCGGTGGTCTGGGTCTGACGGTGGAGGGGCCGACCGAAGCCAAGATCGAGTGCTCCGACAACGGGGACGGGACGTGCTCGGTGTCCTACCTGCCCACGGAGCCCGGGGAGTATCTGGTGAACATCCTGTTTGAAGAGGTCAACATCCCCGGCTCTCCCTTCAAGGCAGACGTCCAGATGCCCTTTGACCCGACCAAGGTGGTGGCCTCTGGGTCGGGCCTCAAGAGAGCCAAGGTGAGGGGGGCTGGGGAGGTAGATAGATAGATGGATGGTCTTCTTAGAAACTTGATGTGTTTTTCACCTTTTTATTTGTTGTAAGAGGTACAGAGTGGAAATGGGGAGAGGGATGGGGATGACATGCAGTGAATAGTCTGGAGTCGGTGTGCGCTCTATCCACTACAGCCATAAAATATGCCAAACTTGAAAAAAATAAATTGATTAATAGTAATATCTCAGAAACATGAATGAAATAATTCAAAATTAAACCAATTACTCTGTAGCATGGTTATATCCTCCAGGAGAGTCAGGTGTTTCTGTGTTGAAAAATGAGATCATTAAAAGAAAGCTTTGAAAAGGAAACACAACTATCGGGTCCTTCCACTTCTTCCCTACTCCTACCTTAAGTGATCTATTCTTCAACACTTTTCCAGCCAAAGTAGTTAATAAGGATTAATCCAAAGTATGCAAAACGGCCAAATAGCCCTAGGGTTCAGAGGGTTAGATAGGAATCTGACCCGTCTTGTTTTGTTGTCTGTCAGGTTGGAGAGACCAGTGTGGTGAATGTGGACTGTTCTCAGGCTGGAGCGGGACAGCTCAGCTGGGAGGCAACACCAGACTCCCCCACTGCCTCTGGTAACCACTGCACTTTGCAATTCATCAGGAACCAGAATATGCACTGTGTTTTTGTGTGTGTCTTTTTGTATTAATCAATTAAAGACCTACTTCACCGGTTGGAACATGAAGGTGTATTGAACTCGGAGATTTAGTATAAATGTGCAAAAAAAAATTAAATCGGATCATCTTAGCCTGAGAAAAGGCAGAAAGAGTGTTTTATGGTCTCACTGTCTAACCCTACAGTTTCCTTCTTGTGACATCACAGTAAGGGTTAGGATTAACAGGACAGCTGGGCCAAGGGAAGACTGAGGGAAGACTGAGGGAAGAAAAACCTCATTCATTATATTATAATAGTTATTTTATAATGATAGAACGCTTGTTCCGTTTGGGTGAAGTATTCCTTTAATGTTAACACAGGCAAATGATACACATAACACAAGGCTATGACGCCCAGACAAAAAAATGTGTAAAATCAAATAAAACTACATACATTTCAAATAAAAATTAAACTAAAGTTAATAGCATCCCTTGTTTTTTTTTGTTTGCCAGGACAGATTATATTTTCAGTCAATAAAACTTTATACAGGGGGATGAAAATAAAGTAGTAACACAAGCAAGGACTGAAAAACTACAACAAAAAATACTAAAAAACACCATATTGTTGTACTTGTTTCATTCATTCATTCATTCATTCATTCATTGTTTCAGGCACTAAAGCAAAGACAGAGGTGGTGGACAACAAAGACGGGACGTACACAGTGACATATGTTCCTCTGACGGCCGGCATGTACACGCTGCTGCTGAAGTACGGGGGGAAAGGGGTTCCTGGGTTCCCCGCTAAAGTCATGGTGGATCCCGCCGTAGACACGTCCAAGGTTAAGGTGTTCGGACCCGGGGTCGAGGGAAAAGGTGAAGCATGGTTCATATGAGTCACTACTAGCTAGAAATGCTAAAATTTAAATTTAAATACTTTGTTTATTATTATTATTATTATTATTATTATTATTATTATTATTATTATTATTATTATTATTATTATTATTATTATTATATTTTTTAGAACACACAACTGAAAAAATTAACTCACAAAAAGTAAAGCAAAAAAAACAACGACGAAAGTTGAATTACAAAATAATATATATTATGAATATCGCAAAAGAAAACATTTTGTGACAATTTGCCCGAATTGAAACCAATTACTGCAGATTTTTTTATTTTATTTTTTTTTGCGAATATTCAAAAGTTTTTCTTCACATTTTAGATGGTAAAATAAAGGGTGGCAAGGAAAACGTTCTTCCCTCCTTCACTGGTCCGGCTACAATCCAAACTGTGACTAGAAAACCAATGTAGTGTCTTTTTTTCCTAACGTTCGTCCCCCCCCCCTCCCTCTCTCTCACCCAGCTATCTTCAGAGAGGCGACCACAGCGTTCACAGTAGACGCGCGACCCCTGTCCCGCGCTGGAGGGGAGCATGTTCGGGCCGAGGTCAGGAACCCGTCTGGAGCGCTGACCGACTGTGTGGTCACAGACAAGACTGACGGGACATACGACGTGGAATACACTCCCTTTGAGAACGGTAACACAAAGCATTCAGGACTTAAACCTGCAGTGTGTAGAATTTTGGGTTTTATTTCCTAGCAGATTTTGTAGAAAATAATTATAATATCCATAAGTACATTTAATTTAGTGCATAATAGCTGAAAAAAAAGTTTTGAATTATTATTTTTCCCCTTATAAAGGGTCTCATATATGTCCATATTTCTGCATATTTTGGACCAAGGCCTAGTGCCGCCATCTTGAAAGTGTCATAGTTGGAATGTCATCAGGTGCATTGTTTAAAATTTAGAATTGTTCTTGTCCTTGAAGGCCACTGTAGCTTCTGTTATTATTCGAAAGGGTTGAGGTTACCCAGGGAGCGTTGCATTCTACAACTTTCTAGAACTTTCTTGATGATGTCATATTACACACTGCACCTTTAAAGGTGGAGTCAGTGATTCTTGAGAACGCTTGTCAAAATCAGTGAATATCTCCTTCTAATCCGGAACCTGTACGTACTGCGTGGGTGCTGAAAATAAATCTAGTGTTAATACACAGCCTAGGCTCTGAAAACGAGAGGCACCTATTTGCAGACGCATGGGGAAAGTGGAGCTCCACCGGAAGTGGATTTCATTGGTCAGAATTGTAACCTACTCTGAATTTGTTTTCTTCTTTTTGTTTTACTGCCGGAGTTCACCTAGCGGTGAATAATAATACACGGTTTCCACCGGTTATGGTGCTAGTACACAGTAAAATACGTCAGTTTGTTAAGGGTCCCAAGTGGCCAGGACGGTGGTAAAAAGTAGCCTAGATGTTGAGTTAGAAGATGAATGAAGCAACGAAGCTTTGTGTAGGCCTACATCTTCTGAAATCCGTCTGTTTAATTCACAATCAGTGCAATCTCTGCTATCAACAAATGCACGTTGTTCAAGCAGCTGATCAAAGATAAACAAACCTCGTGATAACCATCAAACTAAATCGTACACATTCACTGAGTGAAGATTGTGAAAGTATGACACACATCTCTCACCAACAATGTTATCAAAAACCCAATTAATAACTTCTAAATCTTTTAAAGACCTGAATTAAAAACTGTAGCAATGGCGGCCACAGCTTGGATTTCATTTTCGCCGGGAGAAACTGAGAGTGTACTGAATGTGAACGGCACGAGGGCTGAGAAAACTACGCTACTGATCAGACAAATGATCGATTAAACGTAACATCATCAGGAAATTATAAAAATTGAGATTTCTATGGAGTGATTTTGCTTTAAACTGTACAGGGTCGCGTTGTTGCAGTGACACTCTTTCTTCAGTCGGAGCTGCACTGCAGCGTAAAGTGAAAACAAACTCAGAGTAGGTTACAATTCTGACCAATGAAAAGAGTTTGGGGCGTGGCCCCATCTTGCTTCCGGTGTAGTGGAGGTCCGTTTTCTCCATGGGTCTGCAAATAGGTACTCTTGCTGAAAACAGGCACTCAGCTAGCTACAGCTGGACACCTCTGTTTACATACTGCATCCTTTGTTCACATACAAGTAGGCTGTGTATTAACACAATATTTTTTTTCACACATATTACGGACAGGGAGCGATAGATCGTGAGAAGATATTAATTGATTTTTGGCTGAAAAGTCATTTTGACAACAAGCGTTCTCCATAATCACTGACTTCACCTTTAAAAACTAATCATGAAGCAAATCTGTAGTCTAAGTATCTTACTCCGAATGTCATTGTTTTTTTTTAAAGATATTTTTGGGGCATTTTTTTTGTTATGCTTTATTGATAGTGCAGAGAGACAGAGGTGAAATGGGGCAGAGAGGGGAGTGACATGCAGAGAACGACCGTGGGTGGGAATTGAACCCGGGTCTGCTGCTGGGCCTGGCCCGGGAGGGGCCAACTGAGCTAAAGGCGCCCCCTGTAATAACATATTTCATCATCTAATGGTTCTAATCATGGTTTGTATTCCAGGCGTTCATAACGTCCAGGTTCTGTATGACGAGACCCCGGTTCCTAAGAGTCCCTTCAGAGTGTCAGTGTCGGAGGGCTGTGACCCCAGCAGAGTGACAGCCACCGGACCCGGCCTCACACAGGCTCTCACCGACAAACCCAACCACTTCAACATCGTCACCAGGTAACGCTACGGGCAAATGGGTAGTCACTGTTTGATTCAGATATATCGTATTTTCCGCACTATAAGCCGCACTGGACTATAAGCCGCAGGTGTTTTTAATGTTTAATTATCATATGTAAGAGTTCGTGCACAGAGGAGATTGTCTGGAAAGAGATGGCTGCTTGAGGAATCTCGCTAGGGGCAGAACGGGTTTGATTCAGATATAGCTTTACCAGTGAAATGTCTGTCTCATGTAGCATTTTGTAGCAGTGAAAAGTGTGGTATTTGTTAGTTCTTTTATTGTTTTAATTATTTATTGAGTCGTTAAAATATTCTATAATGATTAACATGTCCTCATGTTGGTGTATTAAGCACTTCACGTTTTTCTGTGGAGATCATAATTAATTTCCCTCAATTGGAACAACTTTTGGATATTGATCGCCGGTAACTCTTAATTTTTTTACTTTGTGCATGACTTGAAAACTTAGTCCATCAAGTCCTTATATTTTAGCACCTCCATTTTGATAAGGAGTGGGTTTGCTGGCTTTAGTTCAAACTATTGCTAATTTTTGGTATATTGCTATATATTGCCACTCCCATTCTGAGGTCTGCTGCAACTCTCAGTTCGAGTCTGAAGACTTTTTTGTTTCCATTTTAACCTGCAATTTTTATTTTATTTGCTTTTATTCGCTTTTAAATGTTTTATAATGTGTTTTATGTATTCTAATCCTGCCCCTGTAAAGCACTTTGAGTGGCCTTGTGTCTGAATTGTGCTATATAAATAAACTTGCCTTGCCTTGCCTTGCCATTGTTCTGTTACCAGAGGGGCTGGTATTGGAGGTCTGGGCATCACAGTGGAAGGCCCGTCGGAGTCCAAGATGTCGTGTAAAGACAACAAAGATGGCAGCTGCAGCGTGGAGTACGTTCCCTACACACCCGGTCTCTACGACGTCAACATCACATACGGAGGAGAACATATCCCGGGTGAGATAATGTAGTAGCCGAATGTTCCCCATGGCTTGACAAAGACAGAGGCATCAGACTGGACTCTTTAAATCAGTGTTCCAAGTTTATTGCAGGAGTTTCTAGAAGACATACAGAGGACTTGGTAGTAGCATTGAAGCAGCAGGCTGAGAGCCGCATGGCACCTCTCGATTAGTTACAGGACTCGTTTATATCTGTGTGTGGGGTGTATCATGTGTCTTAAATCTTCTACTAATAGACAGATCGTTTCATAATTTGTGCAACACCAAGTCAAACACACGTCCATCTAGGGATGTTCTACTTCTTCCCCGTGACCTCAACCTTTAGAGTCTATCTGCTCAGCAACTAATAAGATTTTTAATTTTTTTAATTACATTTTTTAACATTTTTCTTTAATTATTTTACTCTATTTTTGTTATTATTGTTTTATTTGAATTTTTTTACATTTCATTTGAACTAATGAATTACTAGTTTCAGACTGTTCATGACAATTTTCACGCTTGCATCACACATTTAAAGATTGCCGCTCCACTAATAGCATACAACTAAAAACCCTCCACTACAATACAAATGTGGTCCTAATAAACTGGATCGGTTGTCAAAAGTATAATTTAGACCTTTATCCGTCTTATCCTTTTATGACAAATGGGTAAATTCTCCTAAAAAAAAATCTTTGCAGACACAAATTACTTCCTGAAGATTAATTTCAAACAGTTTTTGAGAAAAGCTTAGCAAAAGATCTGGCAAATCTCAAACCACTGACTTCATCACAAACACAGATTCCACTTATTTCCCTCACACGTCTGTTTATTTCAATTCTCTTTGTAACAATCTGTCGGCTTGTTCTCATTTCCGCCTTTAAACAACCGCTGATGTTTAAAACATGTTATTGGCTGATAAAACCGAGTGTTTCAGTTTAATGTGTTAAAGATGTGGTTTGAAGTTAAAAGGCTAGTGTTTAGTTTTTATTGACTTTGTTCAGGAAATGCTCTGCGTGTTGCCTCGTTTGAGACCTTTTAAACAGACAGACAGCTGTTGGTCTGTGGCTCAGATGTGTGGACACGGAAATATTTAAGGATGTAGAAAATACCTCACTGCCAAGAAATCACACAATCCAGGTCTAACAAACAAATAGCAAAACACCAGGATACTATTATAAGAGCTATTGCAATCGGCCATTAGCTTGGATGCTTGATGTAGTTAGGTAAAGATTATTATTTTGGCATTTTCAAGCTTTATTTGACAGTACAGAGTTGAAATAGGGAGACAGTGAGAGAGGGGGGGATGACATTCGGTAAAAGTCCACGGGTTCGGATTTGAACCCGCGACCACTGCAACGAAGGCCTGGAGCCAATATGCGGTCTGTCCATACGTTGTATAAAACCTGGTTATTTTAATCAGGATTTGAATAAAAACTGAAATGTTTGTGTACAATTAGTTTTTTCTTTATTACAAGTATTTAGTTCAATGTTCATGTTCTTTGTAGCCATATTTAAATTAGAGAGTTTGATCCTTTGTTGACCCTCACAAAAAAAAACATTAGCTTTCCTAATTTTTTTTCGACTTAAAACCAGCATTTCCTCTTCCTGTGTTTGGTTTCCAGGAAGTCCCTTCAAGGTCTTGGTGAAGGATGTGGTTGACTGCAGTAAGGTGAAGGTCTCTGGTCCCGGTGTGGGGGCGGGGGTGCGTTCCAACATCCCCCAGTCGTTCTCAGTGGACTGTAGGAAGGCGGTGTAGCGCCTCTGTCTGTGGCTGTCACTGGGCCCAAGGGCGTGGCGGTGCCCGTCGAGGTGACAGACAACGGGGATGGGACACACACGGTCTCATACACTCCAACGATAGAGGGGCCGCACACTGTGGCTGTGCAGTATGCAGAGGAGGACGTCCCAAAGAGGTACACAGCACGACAGCAGGGAGAGGCATTTAAAGCCCTGGTGAAACACATCCACATCTGGGGGGCGCTTAGCTCAGTGTAAGGCGTCCCTCCGGCAGCCACGCAGACCAGTTCATTCCACCGCGTCGTTCTCTGCATGTCACTCCCTTTCTGCCCATTTCACCTCTGTCTCCTGCATATCAATAAAGCATAAAAATGCCAAAACAATATCTTAAATAAAAAAAAAACACATCCAATCCTTTTAGTTATGTCATTGGGGTTAGTTCCTGAGAGTAGCATCTGAAAAGAGAAGCGAAAAGAAATCGGGACAGGCTATGCCATCTTTAGTAACTTGTCTTTGTAGGCCACCGTAGCTTCTGTAAATTCTCCAAAACTCCCAAACAATCTCAACAATAGATGCCGCTAAATACTCCCAATTTTACACACTGTACCTTTAAACTTCGAAGCTCCTTTTTATTAAGAATTCAAATAACAGTATAGTGAGAGAAAATGTTGTAGTAAAATATTGAGTCAGTTATGATGATTTTAAAAACAGATATAAATTGTTTTATAAATTCATGAAAAGCAGCAGTTAGTAAATCAGTTGGTAGGATTAAAACAACTATTTTCCCTTTAAAGCTGGCACAGTCAGGCTTAAATATCTGTGCTTTTGAAGTTAGCTGGCTGCAGTGCTTATGTGATTTGAGTAGGGCTGTCGTGATAACCGCCAGATGAAATACTGCCCTTCCAGACTCTCGACAGCAATTATCGGCGTGTGTCTTGGCTTAAACGACCGATTTTACGACTATTTCCAGGGAAAAACCGTTTATATTCGACCAATACGGTACAAACAAGTTGGGTTGATAAATATTAGACCTATTAATTAGGCCTAAAAAAAAAGGGTGGCGCAATATATCGCATACCGCACTGTTTAGCCACCCTGACTCACCGCACGGGTATGCCTCATCGCGACAGCCTAGATTTATGCCTTACCCAGTATGAATACATGAAATAATTTGTATTGTCTTATAAATGTATGAATGAGTATTAAAGGTGCAGTGTGTAATATGACATCATCAGAAAGTTCTACAAAGTTCAGATGCAACGCTCCTGGTAACCCCAACCTTCGATAATAACAGAAGCTACAGTGGCCTGTAGAAATCCAAATTCTACACACTGCAGGTTTAACTGTGCGTGTTCTCTTCAGTCTTTAAGTTCCGTGTCTGCGACTCATGATGCAGTAAGGTGCGGCGAGCGTCCGGCTACCAGTGGGTTCCCCAGTTCCGTAAGTTCAACATCGACGCAAAGGACGCCGGCAGGACAATGACCATTTCATCACTGTACGTATATACACATACATATACACTCATTATTATTAAATAAACATTAATTAAAAAATACACATTAATTTAAAAAAAAAAACAGGGTTGTACAAGGTCTGGAAAGATTGAAAAGTTTGATTTTACTTTTTCAATATTTTAGATGTGCTTGAAACTGAACACATAACTGGAAATTCCTAGTTTTTTTTTCACATTGACCAGACTAGCTTAGGGACCGTAATTATAGGAGTCTAGCCTACCTACACATCATTTTTTTTAATGGCTTCATGCTGTAGTGGACCATGTTATTGAAAATTATGATGACACATTTTTATAAATCTGGCTCGTGAAGTACTGTACACTCAATTTAATTGTTAAATGTTTGAAATAATTTATTTTATATTTTGATAAAAAATTTTCATTTATTTTCCTCAATTTTTTTTTTTGGGCCATTGCCATCAGGACCAGGACGGTAAACCTAAGCATCCCAGTATCCATGACAACGGTGACGGTACCTACGCGGTGTCTTACGTCCCGGACCGGACCGGGCGCTACACCATCGTGATAAAGTACGGAGGAGACGACATCCCGGCATCTCCCTACAGGATCAGAGCCACGGCTTCTGGAGACGCCAGCAAGTGCACTGTCACCGGTACGGGAACACTAACACACAAGCCGGTGTAGAAATAACATTTTTCATTTCATTTTCATTTAACTTTTATTTATCCTCGAGAGACCAATTGAGGGGTGACCCTCATTTACAATGATGTCGAGTTCAAAACAAATTCAAAGGAAAAACAACAATACATAAACAATATTCAATGCAAAAACATCAAATACACAACAACAGGTGAAGAGAAAAAAACAATTGAAACATTTAGGGCAAGCTT
>CM047518.1:25141601-25172558 GCA_026122265.1 Ammodytes dubius
GCTTCTGTAAAATGATATGAATGGCAGGGCTAGAGAGACGCAGCGTTGCAATCTAAAATCTCAACATTAGATAATGCCAAAAACCAATATTACACACTGTACCTTTTTAGGTATGTGGACTGAGGTATCCTGAAACGGCTCTACCTGTAGTTGTAATGCCTTTTCTTGTACTGATAGTGTTGTGTGTGTGTGTGTGTGTGTGTGTGTGTGTGTGTGTGTGTGTGTGTGTGTGTGTGTGTGTGTGTGTGTGTGTGTGTGTGTGTGTGTGTGTGTGTGTGTGTGTGTGTGTGTGTGTGTGTGTGTGTGTGTGTGTGTGTGTGTGTGGTTTCGTGTTGTGAAGGTGTCTGTAGTGGTGTACAGAGTCACCCCTTCAGTTTCTATGTGAACCACAGCAGTAGTTCAACGTCACATGCCTACGTCCCGCTGAGCTACGAGTCGACCAAAGGTGCAACCTTCACTGTATTCACTGAGGCCTTCTAAGTAGTTAATTACATCTCTCTCATAACTGAACTCTGTCTAAATATATCAATGCTTTCTCAAAAATTCACTTCATATAAGCTTGTGATTCAATCTGGAAAATAGAAATACAAGAAAATAGTCATAAAAAAAAATCCCTTTTAGTTTTTTTGTGAATAATTCAACGGAACAACTTAAATGAACCAACTAAATATATTACCGATCGAACATGTCCGAATAGGAGGAGTAAGAAGTATATACTTAACTTAGAAGTATATGCTTTAAAATGTCCATCACTTTTTGACATCAATGGATGAGTCTTTCCTTAGAATATTTTTAGCGTAGAAACAGCGTAAAGGCTTTTATTTTGTGATGATGTCCTGTGTCACATACATTGTGTGTGTGTGTGTGTGTGTGTGTGTGTGTGTGTGTGTGTGTGTATAGGGGTCTAGACTTGCATTGAGGGTCAAATTTTATTTAGGAATTTATTTATAGAAACAGCATAAATTTTTTTTTGATTTTGTGATAAATAAAATGTAATAAATAATAGTCTTCTGTCTGTCTGTCTGTCTGTCTGTCTGTCTGTCTGTCTGTCTTGTGTATAGGGGTCTGGACCTGGCCATCGAGGGTCCCTCTAAAGCAGAGATCAGCTGTGTGGATAATAAGGACGGGACGTGCAGTGTGAGCTACCTGCCCACTCTGCCCGGAGACTACAACATCCTGGTCAAGTACAACGAGAGTCACATCGCAGGTCCCCCTTCAGCGCCAGGATCATCAGTAAGAGACGCACACACACACACACCACACACACACACACGCACACACACACACACACACACAAAACAGGCACACACACACACACAAACACCACAATCTTGATAGGCAAAAAATCCCCACCAAAACTACTGCAAATTTATTTATTTTACCTTTTTTTTTATTCAACTTTAAACACAATGTTTGAGAGCCATACTACAGTTTAATTGAAATACTCTAGATTTTTTTTCTTCCGACATCAACAAAGATCCCATTTCAATTACATCACATTGGCTTTTCTAATTTTATACAATTTATGGACATTTTCTGTTTCTTAAAATCTTTAAAAAATCTTTACTTTGTACCTAATGAACGTGTGTGTGTGTGTGTCTGTCCCAGAGGACAACCAGCGGCGGTCCCAGGTGAAGCTGGGCTCTGCAGCAGACTTCTCTCTGGACATTAATGAGACGGACCTGAGCCTCCTCACCGCCTCCATCCTGTCTCCCTCCGGACGGGACGAGCCCTGTCTGCTCAAGAGGATGTCCAACAACCACATCGGTAAACACACTCATTACAATGAACTGTTCTCTAGGGCTGGCCCGAATGCCATTTTTCAGGCTTCGACTATTCGTTGGTTTTTCCGAGCGAATATTCGTTCCAGAATATTAAATACAAATTACAGAATATAAATACAATTCTCTCCCCCCCCCCTCTCTCCCCCTCTCTCCTCCCTTCCCTATCTCCCTCCCTCCCTCCCTCCCTCCCCTCTCTCCCTCTCTCCCTCCCTCCCTCCCTCCCTCCTCCCTCTCCCTCCTCCCTCCCTCCCTCCCTCCCTCCCTCCCTCCCTCCCTCCCTCCCTCCCTCTCTCCCTCCCTCCCTCCTCTCCTCTCTCCTTTGGAACAGCTTACCACACCATATTCGCTCATCTGAGTCTCTGGAAACCTTCAAGTCCACTCTTAAAACTCACCTTTTTTCACAGGTTTTACGTTTTAATGAATTGTTTTCTGTCATTGCTGTAAGTGTTTTTTAATGTGTGCTGTTGTATTTTAATTTATGTATTTTATGTAAAGCACTTTGGTGAATTTAGGTTCTTATAAGGTGCTATATAAATAAAAGTGACCTTGACCTCCCACCCTCCCTCCCTCCCTCTCCCTCTCCTCTCCTCCCTCCCTCCCTCCCTCTCCCTCTCCCTCCCCTCTCCCCCCTCTCCCCCTCCCCCCTCTCTCCCTCCTCCCTCCCTCCCCCCCCTCTCCTCCCTCTCCTCCCTCCCTCCCTCCCTCCCTCCCTCCCTCCTCTCCTCCCTCCCTCCCTCCTCCTCTCCTCCCTCCCTCCCTCCCTCCCTCCCTCCCTCCCTCCCTCCCTCCCTCCCTCCCTCCCTCTCTCCCCTCTCCTCCCTCCCTCCCTCCCTCCCCTCCCTCCCTCCCTCCCTCCCTCCCTCCCTCCTCCCTCCCTCTCGCCCTCCTTCCCTCCCTCTCTCTCTCTCCTCCCTCCCTCCTTCCCTCCCTCCCTCTCTCCCTCCCTCCTCCCTCCCTTCCCTCCCTCCCTCCCTCCCTCCATCCCTCCCTTCCTCCCTCTCTCCCCCTCCCTCCCTCCCTCCCTCCCTCCCTCCCCTCCCTCCCTCCCTCCCTCTCTCCCCTCCCTCCCTCTCTCCTCTCCCTCCCTCCCTCTTCCCTCTCTCCCTCCCTCCCTCCTCTCCCCCCCTCCTCTCCCCCCCTCCCTCTCTCCCCTCTCCCTCTCTCCTTCCCTCTCCCTCTCCCTCTCCCTCCCTCTCCCTCTCCCTCCCTCTCTCCCTCTCTCCCTCCCTCCCTCCCTCCCTCCCTCCCCTCCCTCCCTCCCTTCCTCCCTCCCCCCCCTCCCTCCTCCTCCCTCCCTCCCTCCCTCCCTCCCTCCCTCCCCCTCTCTCCCTCCCTCCCTTCCTTCCCTCCCTCCCTCCCTCCCTCCTCCCATCCCTCCCTCCAGGTATCTCGTTCATCCCCCGTGAGGTGGGCGAGCACCGTGTGAGCATCCTGAAGAATGGCCAGCACGTGAAGAACAGTCCCATCAGCATCATGGTCGTCCAGTCGGAGATCGGAGACGCCAGCCAGGTCAGGGTCCACGGAGACGGACTCACTCAGGGCACAACCTTCACCAACGCCAGCTTTGTGGTGGACACACGGGAAGCCGGTCAGTATGAAAGGGATTCAGTCAAATTCATCAGATCAGCACCAGGTTTATCGTGTATTTCATCAAAATGAGAAAAGAAAGAAACAAATTTGACTAGAAAATGACTGATTTTTAACATGATAATAGGTCAAAGAGCAAATGCATTATTTACCCCTCTGTCTTCAGTTGATACATTTAAAAAAAAAAATATGTGTCTGTGTGTTTCTTCGTCTGTGTCTGTGTGTGATAAATTTTTTAAATTTTCCTTAGTATCAAAATTCATTCATAGAGGTAGTAACCATTGTTGACATTTCTATGAAAGGGATTCAGTTGATCAATCTTTTAATTTTTTTTCTGTGTGTTTCTGTGTGTGAAAATGATATAATAATTTAAACTGTGATCACGTGAGGAAAATGGATCTTGTAATAAATCAATCAGGCTCTTCAATGGAAACTGTCACCTAATGTGTCTGTTTACTGCACAGCTGTATTAGGCTATAGCTTGCCAACATATTATACAGCAAATATAAAACACTTTACTGCTGATATGCGTAACTTTTAAAAATAGACTATGGCTTCTCATACGGAAGCGAAATGATTCTCGATTTTTTTTTTTTCTCTGTGTGTCTGTGTGTGATAATTTTTTTTTCAAATTTTTTCAATTTTCTTTAGTATCAAAAAATACACACATCGAGGTAGCAACAGTATCAATACGTTATCTTATTTCAAATGTCCTCACATTTTTTTCTCATTCTTGTGGCTTGTATCTGTGTGTGTGTGTTTTAGGTTATGGCGGCCTGGCCCTGTCCATAGAGGGTCCCAGTAAAGTGGACATCCAGACAGAGGACATCGAAGACGGGACGTGTGGAGTCATGTTCTGTCCCACGGAACCAGGGAACTACATCGTCTCAGTCCGATTCGCTGACGAACACGTGCCAGGTAAAAACAATATGTTTTTAAATGTATGTGTTGGTTGATATGTTTTATTTTGTTTTAGATACAATTCCTTATCTACAAAACAAGTTATTGATTGCAAGTCCCAAGATAATATTTTTTAAGATAAGCTAAGATATCTATGTGGGGGCGCCCTTAGCTCAGTTGGTAGGGCGCCCCCCCCCCCCCAAACAAAGTAAAGTAGGACATATTGCATCCACTAACCTCAAACTATATTCAATTAATAGGCTAATATTGTATCGATGAGGTAGAAAAGGTTTTTAGTGAACCATCTTAACAGCATCGTAGTTAATTTCAGACAAAAAATCGTGTGTGTGTGTGTGTGTGTGTGTCAACAGGAAGTCCGTTCACAGTGCGTGTGACAGGAGAGGGTCGTATCCGTGAGAGCATCACCCGACGACAGAAGGCTGCGTCCGTCTCCAGCGTGGGGAGTGTGTGTGACCTCAGCCTGAAGATACCAGGTACACACACACTCACTCACTCACACACACACACACACACACACACACACACACACACATGCCCTCACACGCTTCCTATTCTTGTTGATCTAAAAAAAAACGAGCGGGCCTTATTAAACTCTATGCGCCTCAACGTGGCACCAACTACAGTATCTGTGTTCTGTCCTGCTGGAATCTAGAGACAACAACGTGAAGACCGAAAAACATCCTACGTCATCAGAGGCTTCCCTTTCTCTATAACAGCTCCTCTCTGAAGCTCTATAACATTTCTCTGGTTTCTGTCTGTTGTTTCTTACTGCTGCTCTGCACTAGAATGTGTCAGTGTTGTCTCTTTAGTCCTTTCTTAATCTGTTCTTTTCCTGTCTTTCTTTCTTTCCCTCTTCTTCCATCTCTCCCTTTGTCTGAACCTGCCTCCTTCTCCTCCTTCTCCTCATATTTTTATATATTCTTTCATATTTTCTCTATTTTTACTTTTCTGAAATTTTCTGTCTTTTTAAGTTTCTTAATTTCTTGTGTCATTTTTCTTTCCCTCCATAATCTTTCTCAAATCTTAAATTTTCTTTTGTCTTTTACCCACTTTCTATCTATCCATCTTTTCCTCTCTAGCTTCTCCTTTTTTTTCTCCTCCTCTCTTTCGCTCCTTCTCTCCCTCTCTCTCATCCCCCTCTCTCTCCTCTTTCTCTCTCTACTCTCCCTCCCCCCTTCTCTCTCTTCTCTTTCTCTCTCTCTCCTTCCCTCTCTCTTCCTCTCCCTCTTTCCCTCTCTCTCTCCCCCCCCCTCTCTCTCACTCTCTCTCTCTCCTCCTCCCTCTCTCTCTCCCCCTCTCCCCCTCTCTCATCCCCCCTCTCTCTCTGCCTCTCTTTCTTTTTCTCTCTCTCCTCCCTCCCCTCTCTCTCTCTCTCCCCTCTCTCCCTCTCATCATCCCCCTCCCCCCTCCCTCTCTCCCACCCTCCTCTCTCTCCTCCCCTCCCTCTCATCCCCCTCTCCCTCTCTCTCTCTCCCTCTCTCATCCCCCTCTTTCCTTCCAGTGAGTTGGTTCCTCTTGGTCTTGTCCCGTCAGCGTCTCTCTCACTCTCCCTCCCGCTCCTACTGCTCCCTCTGGTGGTCGGGGAGCTCCAGAGGGAGGGGGGCTCACTCCTCTGTCGTTGCCCAGGATCGGAGCCTCATCTCTGGGCACGTTCGCCTCATCTCTGGCCTCTCCGGTCTGGTGCTGGCTGGAAGTGGTGGTGGTGATAATAGGGCAAAGGAAGCAAGGGCTGTTTGGGTCGTTGATGCCCGCTGTTCGAGGGGCGGTGCTGGGGTGGAGGGTGCGTTGTGCTAACTTGAGGGACGGACACCCCAAGATAAAATCTCATTTGGAGGACATCCAACTTTCCAACATCACAACCATAACGTTCATTTTTCATCATCATCAAACCATTCATTTGAGAGTACGTGAGAAGAAGCTGCGTTTGTTAAGATTCTCCAACTTATATATGTCTATGTTATCAACTCATATATTCATCTGTTCCCTGTTGATTTTTCACCTGCGCACACACGTCATGACATTGTTTGGACGCAAATTCAGCTGCTGTATAGTTAACTTGAAACCTATTTAATATCAACCCTTATCTGGGTTGCTAGTCTAACCTTACAATGCTGTGAAGTAATGGATAATATATTAAGTACTGTAGAGTATAAGTTTGAGGTACTTCTACTTCACTGCATTTCAGACAACCATAGATGGCCTACTAGTTACTACTCAGATTAAAGGCTTAAAGGGGAAGTGTGTAAAGGGAATAGGCATTTTTCAGAACAGACTTGGTAGAAATGCAATATAATATTCATAAGTATGTTTTAAGTAGTGTATAACAGCTTGACAAAAAAACTAAAACTACATCTGACGCTGGTGACAATGCTCTGATTAAGAAAATTCTACAGAATATAGATAGACGTTTATACTTCTTCCTACTCCTTTTCAGGCATATCAATTCAATATGTTATTTGTTTATTTTTTGTTTATTTTTATTTGTGAAATCATCTGAACATTTTTTTTATTGTATTTTCATGCTTTTAATTTTTTCTTTTTTTTTGTTATGTCTGAAATAAAACTGAATCAAATCAAATCAAATCAAATCAAATCAAATCAAAACCTACATTAAAAGCTTGACAGAATATCTGTAAAGTCGTCAAATAAACAGAAAAGTAAAAAACTTTTTCTCTTGCAGCGATCGACATCCATGACGTCACCGCTGAGGTCACGTCTCCGTCTGGCGCTAGCAACCGGCCGAGCTGGTTGCCGCGGGTGAAGACACCTACTGCGTGCGCTTTGTTCCCACGGAGATGGGCGTGCACGGTGTGAGCGTGCGCTACAGGGGCGTGCACGTGCCGGGAAGCCCCTTCCAGTTCACCGTGGGGCCGCTGGGAGAGGGAGGGGCCGCCAAGGTGAAGGCAGGGGGGCCCGGGCTGGAGGGAGCCCTGGCAGGAGAACCAGGTATGTATACAAGCAGGCACACACCTCACACACACACACAGGCACACACTCACACACACACACAGGCACACAGACAGACAGACATACAATCAGGCACACATTCACACATACAAACAGGCACAAGCATCATCTTTAAAGGGACTCAACATTGACTACATAAATTAATATTTCCATCTCGCCATTGTAGTTTTCCTATTCCCTCTCACATTGTAAAAAGGAGAATTTCACACATTGTCTTCGACTTTTTTAGACTTTAAACTTTATTGTCCCCAAGGGGAATTTTTTTTCACTTGACAGTACAGTTATGTACTTGCAAAATGAGTTTATTAAATAGCAACGTTTCAATACTAGTCCTTAATCCCTTCTCTCTATAACATATGACTCTGTACTACATGATATAACATTAGTTTGTCTGTCTCTCTCTCGCTCTCTCTGTCTCTGTCTCTCTGTCTCTGTCTGTCTCTCTGTCTCTCACTCCCTCTTTCTCTCCCTCCCTCTCTCTCTCTCTCTCTCTCTCTCTCTCTCTCTCCCTCCCTCTCTCTCTCTCCCCCTCCCCCCTCCCCTCCCAGGTGAGTTCAGTATCTGGACTCGTGAGGCGGGTGCCGGTGGTCTGTCTATCGCCGTGGAGGGTCCGAGCCGAGCGGAGATCTCCTTTGAGGACAGAAAGGACGGATCCTGTGGAGTGTCTTACATCGCTCAGGAGCCCGGTACATAAAAACTCACTCACTCACTCTCTCTCTCTCTCTCTCTCTCTCTCTCTCTCTCACTCACTCACTCACTCACTCACTCACTCACTCACTCACTCACTCACTCACTCACTCACTCACTCACTCACTCACTCACTCACTCACTCACTCACCACTCACTCACACACACAACTACACTCACACACACACTACACTCCACACTACACACACTCACTCACTCACTCACCCCACACACACACACACACACACACACACACACACACAGTTGATTTTAAACCTGCAGTGTGTAGAATATTGGGTTATATTTCCCAGCAGATGTTGTAGAAAATAATTATAATATCCATAAGTACGTTTAATTTAGTGCATAATAGCTGAAAAAAAAGGTTTGAATAATTTTTTTTCCCCTTAGAAAGGGTCTGATATATGTCCATATTTCTGTATATTTTGGACCAAGGCCTAGTGCCGCCATCTTGAAAGTGTCATAGTTGGAATGTCATCAGGTGCATTGTTTAAAATTTAGAATTGTTCTTGTCCTTGAAGGCCACTGTAGCTTCTGTTATTATTCGAAAGGGTTGGGGTTACCCAGGGAGCGTTGCATTCAAGAACTTTGTAGAACTTTCTTGATGATGTCATATTACACACTGCACCTTTAAATGTGCCTGAAAGCTGAACACATAACTGGAAAATGCTGGACTTTCTTCTCCACGCATGTTTGAAATAATAAGCATGTGTTCTCCCCCCTAAATATACATAATTGAACTGTTTGATTATGTTGAACTTTTATCTTGAAAGTGCTGAAAAAGTGCTTTAATTTCACTTTTTAAAAAGCGGCATTAACCCTGTTTTAAGCTGATGTCTCTCATTACCTCTCTAAAGTAAACTCCCACACTCATTTATTGCTAGCTGATTATGAAATGTGAAGTTTCGGGGTCCTTAAAAAAAGTTGATATTTTTTTATTGATAGTGCTTTTAAAGTGATTGAATTTTACTCTTAAACCTGCAGTGTGTAGAATTTTGGGTTTTATTTCCTAGCAGATTTTGTAGAAAGTAATTATAATATCCATAAGTACATTTAATTTAGTGCATAATAGCTGAAAAAAATTTACTTATGGATATTATAATTACTTTCTACAAAATCTGCTAGGAAATAAACCCTAAATTCTACACACTGCAGGTTTAAAAAAAGCTGCACTAACCCTGTTGTAAGCTGATTTTTCATTACCTCTCTAAAATACCCCCCTCACTCATTTCCAGGTGACTATGAGATTTCGGTGAAGTTCAACGAGCAGCACATCCCCGAGAGCCCTTACCTCGTACCTGTGGTCGCTCCGGCCAATGACGCGCGCCGCCTGACTGTTACAGGCCTTCAGGTGAGACATGAGAAGACACACCTCCACACACACACCCGCCCCGCTTTGACTGAGGGCTACTGGGGCACAACAGCTGCATAAGAAGGACTAAGGTTTTGGAGTTTCCTTATGCAACTGGCCCCATGGATGTGACCACAGCCAGGCAAACACAATGTTAAGTTGTGTGACGTTTAGATTAAGAGATGTTAAAGAATGTGTCAATTGACTAAATAGATAAATTGACGTATTGTTTAACCAACAATTTCCATCTCAGACATTCTTATGTTTCTAAATGTCAACTCCACAAACAAAATATCATCATCAAACATAGCAATTTTCTGAATAAATACTTTTACTTACTATATACTTTTTTTAAGAAATGTAGTTATGATGGTTTTACTAGAGTTAAGATCAGTATGTGACCAAATTCATACCACAAATATTTATATTATTTTTATATATTTTTGCCTGGCTGTGTTCATCCCTGTTCCTGTGTGGTGTGGAGCTGTCGGTGTTTCTCTTGTGTTTCATTTAAAGGCTTCTAACAGTTTCATCATCTTCATCAGCTCCCTGGTTGCCTAGCTACAGCAGATGGAGGCGGGGCCACTGCTGACCGCTTGTTGTCATAGAGACTGTAGTTTGTTTGTTTCTTGTAGTTGAAGACAAATATTTTTTATTTTCTTATTTTTTTACATTTTTTTAAGATATGTTATTGATAGTGTAGAGACAGAGTTGAAATGGGGCAGAGAGGGGAGTGACATGCAGAGAACGACCGCGGGCTGGAATCGAACCCGGGTCCGCTGCTGGCCGAGGCCCATGGGGGGGACGCCCTACCAACTGAGCTAAGGGCACCCCCTTTTTATTTTAATTTCATAACCTACGTCCTGGTCAAATTTAGTTTATCACAGTAGATTAGATCGAATGTTCAAACTTTGTCCTTATTCATGAAATTCAATCTGGTTTTACTGTTTCCATAAGGAATTTTTTATTGGATTATTACTTAATTCGCACATAAACTTGTAGATGGAAAAATAGTTGGTGTTCCCATTACTTATTTAGTTTGTCCACTAGAGAGCGCTAACATGTTAATTTGTAAACTGTAAAATATCCCACTCCAGTACCATATGTAGTCGCAATTATTCTTTTTTTTAGATTCTTTTTTTTTTGTATTTTTATGTTTTTTTTTAATTTCATTGATAGTGTAGAGACAGAGTTGAAATGGGGCAGGCTGGAATCGAACCCGGGTCCGCTGCTGGCCGAGGCCCATGGGGGGGACGCCCTACCAACTGAGCTAAGGGCGCCCCCGTAGTCGCAATTATTCTTTATCAAATCTTATATCAAAAATAAATGATCAGATGTCTTAAGTACTAAATTAGTGTGTACTGTAACACTGTAGTGCAGTGTCCGTGTGTCTAGCTGCTTTTTAACACTGTGGCCGTCGCCTCTGTCTGCTAGAGCTAAACAGGAGCTCAGGTAAGTGTTTAATAGAATACATGATAGAGAAATTATAGAACAGAAAATAAATTGTGAATATGAAAGCAGTATTTTGTTTGCTTGAATTTCTGTCCTTCTTAAAAGTTGGCGTGCGTTTGTGTATACTGAGTAATTGTGTGCTCTGTGTTTTATAAGTGTTACCTTACCTTCTTCCCTGTGGTGTGTGTGTGTGTGTGTGTGTGTGTGTGTGTGTGTGTGTGTGTGTGTGTGTGTGTGTGATGGTAGGAGTCTGGTCTGAAGGTAAATCACCCAGCATCCTTTGCGGTTCGTCTGAACGGAGCGCAAGGCAAGATGGCCGCCAAGGTCCACAGCCCTCGACCTGTGGGCGTCTGAGGAAAAGGTGTGTCGTCCTGAGTGGAAAAGGTGTTGTCTGTCTGTGTTGTGTGTGTGTGTGTGTGTGTCTGTCTGTCTGTGTTGTGTGTGTGTGTGTCTGTCTGTCTTCTTTGTCTGTGTGTCTGTCTGTGTGTGTCTGTCTGTCTGTCTGTCTGTTGTGTGTGTGTGTTGTCTGTCTGTCTGTCTTCGTCTGTGTGTGTGTGTGTGTGTGTTGTGTGTGTGTTGTTTATAAATATTTCAAGGAGTACACAACAGTGTTTCATATCCTACGGTCTCATTGTTGCGAATAAATTTCTTCTTATGCTCTGGAAAAACAAAGAGGTCCCTGATTTTAATATGTGGCTTTGTGACATCTCGAACACACCCACTTAGAAAGACCTTTGCACAAGACTCAATATTCCGACTAGATTTGGGTTGTTTACTGATCTACTAACTACTTATCATGCTTGAATAAAAATACCTGTGGAGTACAGTGGCTGTGGAACTGATGGAACTAACAATAACAGCTTGCATAATCTATTATTTATTGCTACACACTCCATTTCTTAAACAAGGTCAAACACAAATATAATTAATAACTGTTGCTAACATCTGCTGCTGCTTCTTCTTTTTAAATGTATTTATAAATATAAATCTGTATTTTACTTTTTACCATGTATATTGATGCATTTAGCTTGTGTTACTTGTTTGTGTCATGTTGTATGTACTACAGCTGCTGGATTTTTGAATTTCCCTGAGGAACACTCCAAGGGATCAATAAAGTGTCTTCTTATATACCTTGATTGTTTCAGGCAACGTATGGTAACTAAATCCCCTCTGTCCCGTCCTCTTCTAGATAAATACGCTGTCCGGTTCATCCCGCGGGAGAACGGTATCCACTCCATAGACGTGAAGTTTAACGGTTCTCACATCCCCGGCAGCCCCTTCCAGGTCAGGGTCGGGGAACCGGGGCAGAGCGGGGAACCCGGGCTGGTGTCAGCCTACGGGACAGGGCTGGAGAGGGGAACCACAGGTGGGTTAGCTAGCTGTCTGTCTGTCTGTATGTCTGTATGTTTGCCTGTCTACCTCACTCATGACCTCTTCATGCGTGGGCTGCCAAAACAGTAGCACAAAACGAACAAACTTAACGGCCTTACACAATTTTGAATGTAGTGGGTGTCCGCAAAAATGGAAGTACTATAGAATAAATAATGTAGCGTTGTAGCATTCCATCTAGAAACTCACCACTAGATGATGCCAAAACACACACTATTACATTTTGCACCTTTTTTAAAGGACCTCAACATTATGACAACCACTGCCAGTTATAAACCAAAGTATTGTCTGTCCCGCAGGCACACAGTCAGAGTTTATCATTAACAACACCAAAGCGGGTCCCGGGGCCCTGGCTGCCACCATCGAGGGCCCCTCCAAGGTGAAGATGGAATGCCAGGAGGTTCCGGAAGGCTACAAGGTTCAGTACACTCCAATGGCTCCAGGAAACTACCTGATCAGCATCAAGTAGGAGGACCGAACCACATCACAGGCAGCCCCTTCAAGGCCAAAGTCACAGGTAAGAGCGGAGAATGTCCCTCTGCTATACTGTGCTACAATAACCTAAATTCAGCCTGTTTTTTTTTTCCCCCAATGTGTGTTTTTTTTTTTTTTTTACAACGCACACAAACGCACTTGCACCATCTCAAGAACATGTAAATATAAAAAAATATAAAACAACAGTATCAACAATAAAACAACAATATACGTATATAAATAAGATGTCTTTCTGCCCCTCCTTCTCAGGCAAAACCCCATTTATAAAAAAAAAAAAAAAAAAAAAAAAAAAAAATTAGAAAAAGCAAAAATTAACAAATTAATCCGGAAACTTAAAACCTGCTTCTCCCTCTCAGGCTCTCGGTTGGTGAGTGTGACCAACGCCAGTGAGACGTCGACGCTGATGTTGGACTCATGTGTCAGGACGTCCAGCAGCAGCAGCTTTACCCAGAATGCAATGCCCCGGCTGGGAGACTCTGACGCCAGCAAGGTGCTGAGCCGAGGGGCCGGACTGAGCAAAGCCTTCGTGGGTCAGAGGAGCAGCTTCTCTGTCGACTGCAGCAAGGCCGGTAAGGCAGGCAGACAGACAGACAGACAGACAGACAGACAGACAGACAGACATTTATTTATTTATTTATTTTATTCCAGACACAGAGAGAAAACGGTCCATAATACCATACAAAAACAGTAAAAGACAAACAACAATAAAAAAGTAAAAAAGACTCCAGCTGTCAGTTCCACACTACACGAAGGTGTTCAGATATTAGCATGTAGGCTAAAGCGCCAATGGTTCCATAATGTGGAAGTGAACCTAACCGCACTCATTGTAGGGTTCACTAGAGTTGACAGACAGACAGACACCTCTTACCCACTGCACCATTACATTCTACATTCTTAAAAAGGGGGGGGGGCGACTGTGGCTCAGGTGGTAGAGCGAGTTGGCCAATGATCGAAGGTTGGCGGTTCGATCCCCGCCCTGCCACCTGTGTCATAGTTGTTGTGTCCTGGGCAAGACACTTCACCCACCTTGCCTCGTGTGAATGTCGATAGTTAGCCCGCTGCTATCGGTGTATGAATGTGTGTGTGAATGGTAACGTGGGAATGGAAACAGGTCTCCCTTGCAAAAGAGTCTTCGGTCTCAATGGGATTTACCTGTATAAATAAAGGTTTAAAAAAAAAAAAAATTAAATAAATTAAAAAAATTAAATTTAAAAAAAAAAAAGTACTAATTTTCTCGCCCCTCCCTCCCCAGGTAAGAACATGCTGTTGGTGGGGGTTGCGGGCCCCAGGTTCCGTGTGAGGAGGTTCTAGTGAAACACGTTGGCGCGCTGCAGTACAACGTTAGCTACGTGCTAAAGGAGCGCGGCAGCTACATCCTCGTGGTCAAGTGGGGAGAACAACACATTCCAGGGTCTCCATTCCAAGTCAACGTTCCATGATAGAACATAAGAAACCTACCCTGCGTTCCAAATCACATACTTTCTCTTTTTACACTGTACTACATACTAAAGAATGCTGTTTCCATACTAAAGAATGCTGTTTCCATACTGCACAATGCAATTGGATGTACTGTATAAGGACATCCTGGTATTTCTGGCATACTGCGTTTGACATGCACAGATTGGGACATCCTAAATCTTTTTCTGGCATACTAAGTAGTGTGGAAGTATGGGTATTGGAACGCAGGGCTACTGTCACTCCTCCTCACTTGCCTGTACCATTTTGATTCTCTCTGTTTGAGTGGACATATAAGCTGGACTGCAGAAAACGGTCCATTGAATGAGTTGCCTAACTAAGATATGGGTCCTAGGAGTTTTCTGACAAATTGATTAAAAATGCCCGTACAAAATAAATAGATAGATTTTTAAATCTGTATTTAAAAAAAAAAAAAAAAAAAGACATTGAGAATGAAAACACCCATGAATGGAGATTCCGTACTCTGACACTTTTTATTATATATTTCAATTTATCCATTGAATCTTGGAGGCAGAATTGTAGAAGTGGTAGATAATAAAAACTGTCCGGAAAAGACAGAGCTGTGAATAAAATAATGGAAAAAATTGCCTGATTGGAAAAGAAAGATCTCAACTGTTGATTTTTGCTGAAATTATCAATTGACAAAATTTTGCACTTGACGATAGTTTTTATGCTGGATTGGTAAATTTAAAGATTTTCAATTTTACACAAGAGGTTAGTAGGTGAGAACAGGTTGATGTCAAACATGTTGAAATAAGATTTGGAAGTACACGCAGAACTCAAATTTCAGCTTACAAAATGCCAGGGAAAAAAAATAAAAGAAAAACACACATTTAAAAATGTATAAGAACATAGAATGATATAGTTAACCTGGAGTTCTGTGAGGTTTTCTTAGTGGTTTGTGAACCAGGGAGCCAAATGACCAGCTTTTGTATCCTATTTAAATACTGCATGTTCTCTGGACACTCCACAGTAAATACCCACAAACAATAACCAAATATCTGCTTTAATTGTCCAAGAAAAAATATTATTAAAGTGCTATGGACAAAAACAAACGATTTACCATCTTAATGAAATGAAATACAACTGGAATTCTTTTGAGTTTTGATTTATTGTAATTGTATTATGATTTTTTTTTTTTTAAGTGTGGACATGCGCTGACAGGAAGTGTCAAACTTTACGCGACTACTGATGTTTATTGTTGATTTTCTTGCTCTTGAACCTTAGCTCTCAGAATTTACACACACACACACACACACACACACACACACACACAACACACACACACTAGCCTTTGTTAAGAGTACATAATGTTGCCATAGCAAATCAATGACTGTCAAAAAGCTGCCTTAATTCACACTACTGGTTGCTGCACTGTACAACAGACTACTTTAATTATGTGCTAGAATTTTCGGGGTTCAATGATGTTCTCTTGTTGTTCGATGAGCTTGATTTTCATATGAGAAAAAAATCGGATTTTGACTCTGTGTGCTTTACATTTGCTTGAACAGAGCAGAACAATATTGATACTGATTATTAATTGAAAGCTCTCCTCATTATTTCTCTACCAGTGATCTCAATGCAGTGAAAATACAACCAATCATACACTCAATCACTTGCATAAACGCTATAACGTAAAACACTAAAACAATCTGATTCGAGCTGGATATAAAGAGGTCAGATTTTTGCTGTGTGTGTACGTCATGTTGAAATCCAGATTAATTTGTCGTTACCTGGATGATGTTGTTGCCTAATCATTTGCTACTTTTGATACTTAAGGGATGAGAGGATTTTTTTTGTATGGGGGTAGAAAAAAAAGAACACTTTCATTTTGTATTAGGGAATGGGTGTTTTAATGTGAAACTTAAACCCTGATGATGATGTACATTTGATAATTAAACTTTACTGGAATTAAGACGTTTGACTTTTGATTCATTTCTTGAATTTCTTTCTTTCTTTCTGTCTGACGTCACATTTGGGCAATACAAAAAATAATAATACTGAGTTGACCAAGCAGGGCAGCTGTGTGTGTGTGTGTGTGTGTGTGTGTGTGTGTACAAACGTCTTTGCGAGGATCTGTTTTAGCTTGTCTGCATTGTAGTGAGGACATTTTGCTGGTCTTCACTTCTTCAGGGGCTGTTTGAGGGAATATCATGTTGAAATGTCTACATGCACTGGATTTAGTAGAGAGGAGGGAGAGGAATACAAAATGTTTCTTATACAATTTTTTTTTTTTTTTTTAAGATATTTTTTGGGCATTTTTATGCTTTATTGATAGTGTAGAGACAGAGATGAAATGGGGCAGAGAGGGGAGTGACATGCAGAGAACGACCACGGGCTGGAATCGAACCCGGGTCTGCTGCTGGCCGAGGCCCATGGGGGGAAAAAGCAAGATATGCGGCGCTCCGGTGGCGTAGTGGATAGAGCGCGTGCCATATTGGCTCCGGCCTTCCTTGTAGTGCAGGTCATCCCCCCCTCTCTCTCTGTCTCCCCATTTCAACTCTGTACTATCTAATAAAGCTTGTAAATGCCAAAAAATAATCTTAAAAAAAAAAAAAAAAAAAAGCAAGATACATTGTTAATATTTCTATTTAACTGTGATGAATCAATGATGTCAGAGCAAAGAGAACAAGGTTTTTATTCGTGAACTTCAACAATATTTCAACTTTTGCTTTTCGTCCATCTGAACAAATCGTTTCACACCAGATGTGAGTGACTCTGTGTATTCACTGTCACTTTGAATTAAAGATGTTATGTCCGGAGGCGCTCCGGTGGTGTAGTGGATAGAGCGCGTACCATATCGGCTCCGGCCTTCGTTGCAGTGGTCGCGGGTTCAAATCTGACCCGTGGACCTTTACTGCAGGTCATCCCCCCTCTCTCTCTGTCTCTGTCTCCCCATTTCAACTCTGTACTATAAAGCTTGATAATGCCCAAAAATAATCTTAAGAAAAAAGATGTTATGTCCAATCAGTGAATAGCAGTGGGTCATGTGACTCTGTGTCCAAGGGGGGGCGGGGTCTCTACATGTTCTATGTGTGTGTGTCTGTGTGTGTGTCTGTCCGTCTGTAAGTTCAATTCTGTGTGTGTGTGTGTGTGTGTGTCTGTCTTTTAGTTCAACTGTGTGTGCGTGTGTGTGCGCGTGCATGTGTGTGTGCCTCTCTCTGTGTGTGTGTCTCTGTCTGTTATAATTCCTGTGTGTAGGCTACCTCTACATCTCTACATGTGCTTCCTGTCCGTACTGAGCGCGTGCAGCCCCCTCAGCCCGCCCCAGGACTGCAGCAGCAGCAGGGCGGGCACTAGGACCCAGAGGAGGTTGAAGAACAGCAGGTAGACGTACAGGTGCAGCGGGCTCTGTGTGTCCAGGTGAGGCGAGCCCTGCAGCCAATCAGGAGCGAAGGTCATCCAGCCGCCGTAAAGCTCGCACACGCTCAGTACGATCTGCAGGAAGTGTCTGAGCACAGGAGCAAACCATGGACATATAAAGAAAGGTACAAACACACACTAAATAAACACAGTGGCCCTTTGTCTATACACCAGCTTACAGAGCCTAGAACTGTGTATAAACTGTTTACAAAGCCTAGATTCTAGAACGAGCATTCTAAACACAGTGGCCCTTTGATTATTCACCAGTTATACAGAGCCTAAGCTGTACATAACCAGTTTACAGAGCCTAGGCTGTGTGTAACCAGTTTACAGAGCCTAGACTGTGTATAACCAGTTTACAGAGCCTAGGCTGTGTATAAACAGTTCACAGAGCATTATTTCTACATATACTCCTGTAGTTACCTGTAGTGTATAATCCTGTAGTTAATAGTTACCGTAGTTACCTGTAGTGCTTGTCGTGTCTCACTGCGTGTATCAGCAGCAGCGCCAGCAGAGAGTCCAGCACCACGGTTACTATCTCTATGGAAACGATGGTCGGGTCAGACACCAGCCAACGACTGTCGGCTTTACCGTATTCCTTCCCTACAGACAGACAGACAGACAGGCAGGCAGACAGACAGGCAGACAGACAGACGGACGGACGGACGGACGGACGGACGGACGGACGGGCGGGCGGGCGGGCGGGCGGGCAGACAGACAGACAGACAGGCAGGCAGACAGACAGACAGAAAGGCAGACACACACACACACACACACACACACACACACACACAGACAGACACACAGATACATAAGTTAACACATTGACAATGCAGTAGAACTGAATAGAATCACACTTCATACATAATGAAGTATCATTTTAAACTTGAGCCTTTTTAAACTCACATACATAAAAGTAAAGCTTCTCATTTAAGTCAAAATGGTTTTAAATCAGCAATGTGTAGTAGAGCATTCGGCCTCTTAAAGCAACAGTGTGTAGTAGAGTATTGAGCCTATTAAAGCAACAGTGTGTAATAGAGTGTTGAGCTTCAGCCAGTGATGATTGGAGATCATTAGACTCACAGAGTTCAGCTAACGGCCCTTCAGACGTCTCCACCGTCCCAACCAGAGACATGTAAACAAACGGACCCTCCTGGAGACAGCAAAGAATAAACAGCAGTTAGAGATATAGTACAAGATATACTATACACAGCCTAGGCTCTGTAAACTGGTATGTAAACAAACGGACAGACAGACAGACAGACAGACAGACAGACACAGGGTCCATATGTAAACAAACGGACCCTCCTGGAGACAGTGAAGAATAAACAGCTATTAGAGATATAGTCAGTGATTCTGGACAAGGTTTGTGGACAAAATCACTTTTAGTGTGTGTGTGTGTGTGTGTGTGGTGTGTGTGTGTGTGTGTGTGTGTGTGTGTGTGTGTGTGTGTGTGTGTGTGTGTGTGTGTGTGTGTGTGTGTGTGTGTGTGTGTGTGTGTGTGTGTGTGTGTGTGTGTGTGTGTGTGTGTGTGTGTGTCTGTCTGTCTTTGCTGTGTGTGTTGTGTGTGTCGTTGGTTGTTTGTGTCTGTGTGTGTGTTGTCGTCTGTGTCTGTCTGTGTGTCTGTGTGTTTGTCTCTGTTGTCTGTTGTGTTGTTGTTGTGTGTGTGTGTGTGTGTGGTGTGTGTTGTGGTGTGTGTCTGTGTGATTGCTCCTACCTACCAGTGTGACGTGAACGATGACATCATAAAACAGCCAGGTCAGAACCCAGCGGTCCGCTGCTTGGCTCCGCCCCCTGAACCAGTGTGTTAGCACGGCCGCGGCTAACAGCTGGATGCTACACGCCAACAGGGACCAGACGGTTACCATGGAGACAGAGGGGGGCGGTGGGGGGGCCTCGGAGTCCATCAGGAAGAGGTAGTAGATCTCTTTTCTTTTTTTTGTCGTTCCTTTTGTTTAATGGAGTGTGTGTGTGTGTGTGTCTGTGTGTCTGTGTATCTTTGTGTCTGTCTGTCTGTCTGTTTGAATGTGTGTGTTTGTTTGTGTGTGTGTGTGTGTGTGTGTGTGTGTGTGTGTGTGTGTGTGTGTGTGTTTGTGTCTGTCTGTTTGTGTATGTGTCTCTGTGTGTTTGTTTGTGTGTCCTTATGTGTGTGTGTCTCACTATTTGCATATATTTTATGTTTTCTTTTGATGCTATAAATGTCCTGCCAGAAGTTAGAAATTAAGTTTGGAAAGTAGTTCAGTAGTGTAGCTCTCTGTAGCCCTGTGTAGTTATGGTTAGTCTCTCTCTTTGTGCTCACAGAACAAACTGTGAATTTTGAGGGCAATTTTAAGCCCGCCCCTTTGCCCCTCTACTATTGGCTGCTGGAGAAAACACCCGACACTCTAGCCCCTCCCACTGAGACTGTGTGTGTGTGTGTGTGTGTGTGTGTGTGTGTGTGTGTGTGTGTGTGTGTGTGTGTGCGCGCGATACATAAGGTCAAAGGTCGCACAGTCTCCCGCTCTGCACTGCACAAACAAGAGCACAGATATTTTCATAATCTGGAAAAAAAAAAACATTTTGCTGGTCTTCACTTCTTCAGGGGGCTGTTTGAGGGTTCAGGTTATAATTGGGTTTATATTAGGGTTAGTGTAAAGGTTGGGATTAGGCCTTTAGTTCTGATGGTTAGGGTAAGCGTCTAGGGGAATGCATTATGTCAATGAGTGTCCTAACAATAGAAGTACAAGGAGTGAGTGTCTGTGTGTTTATGTGGGAGGCTACACTGCTCTGATTGGAAAATAAACAATATTCACCTTACCTATGATCTAAATGGATAGGAGAAGGCTCTGTAACACAAATGTTTATCGGTTCAGCTTCAGTGAATGCCAGGGTTTGGTAACTGGTTGTGCAGGACAGACTTCTCTTCATTTTTCCATTCATCACACGTGTCACATGACTTACTGTAAGTGATACAAGAGAAACTAAAAGTGTTTTCAATATAAACCAAAGACAAAGAAATTAAACCTCAGTTTCTATGCATACATTTAGTTCTAGAATTGCAGTACATTTCAGTGGTAGCTACTGTACTTGTTTGTTTGCCAAAGTACAATTAATTACACTTACAGAGACTATTCGTGTCATAGTATTCTTTGTAAATGTGTGTGATTGATAGTTTGTGGTCAAAAAGATTAGATCCAGTCTGTATCTATTTCTTAAACAATTTTAATTAAAACGTCAAAACTGAAACATCGACCGCACATGAGCACATTATAACACGTAGGGGAGAGTGGGGTAAAGTGAGACATTTATAGAGATCATTTACTAACATTACCTGATGTCTCACATTACCCCGTTCTCCCCTATTCAATGAGTTACACAATGCATTGTTTGACAGCTTTCAATAATTCTTGTTGATTCAATATTATAGTACATAATCTAATCTGAATGTAATACATTTTAAACAATTAGCGTTTAAAAAAAACAGTGTAGAACCCCGCCATATATAAACTAATAACTATAGCATGTTATTATAACCTGTTTTTAACCAGGTCTCGTTGATATTAAAATCCCTAGGAGAGAGTTACAGACTCAACAAAGCTATCACATGAAGACTAAACTTTTTTTAAAAATATAACTGAAGCGCATTATGGAATATACATTGACATTTTCATATTCACAATTATAAATTAAAGCTGGGGTGGAGGATTTGGGGAGAAAATGGCAGTTGGGATAGAGATTTGAATCCAAATACCTCAACCGCTCCACTTGTTCTCTTTGGTCCCTCCCCTATGGTCCCTCCCTGACACGCTCTACACCAACAAAGTCGTGCCAAAGTGAATGGACAGTCCCAACAGCCAATAAGAACAGATAATCGGAGCCTCACTCTGATTGGTCAAAGTGTACAGATCATGTTAACTTTGACCAATCAGAAATCATATACCCCAGCTTTAATACAAAATAATTTCATATTCATATTCATACACTTCCCAAGATACTCAACCCCAACCCCAACTATTGTAAAGATGCTTTAGCCATTCTGTGCAGGTTAAAACTATTTACAAATAATAATAATGATATGAAACCATTAAAAGCTATAGTGTGTAACTTTTTCAAGAGAATTACATTCAAGTTACATTCAAGCCTTTGCCAAATGAGTTGACACAAACTTGATTAAGCCTATCAGCTCCACAAAACTCTCTATATTTCTCAGTATGGCAGCGTTTACAAACTTGTGTCTCCCCCTGACACTGGTGCAGGAGCTCAAGAAGCACAGATGAGATGTATCAGTTGTTGATTCTACTGCTAAGAAAACATCATGGACGTTCAACAGAAGGTATAAAATCCAACTTTCATCCACATTTCATCTGAGCGTTAGTCCATACAGAGATTTAACCGAACCACCAACCCTTGCTTTCTGTAGATTCCTTCACTGGTAATATCTTCAGCGGGAGAGAATTTACATTGCTGAAGTATGGAAACAGTCTCTCAGTGAAAGTGTGTGTGAAGGTGTGTATGTGTTTGTTGTTATCTGGATCAGAGAACGAGAGTTTTCCTCTGTTCCAGTCCAGATGAACTCTGATCTTCTGTGGCTTGTTCTTCACTGACAAAGTAGTATTAATATCTGATACTGAGTATGCTGAATATATGTTATTATTAACTTTAATTATATTCCCCCAACCAGTTTCCCTTCCTTGGGACAGACTTTGCTGCCACACCCAGAGCCCAGCTTGTGTTGTCTCCAACCTCAACACCCAGCTGTGAGTCCCTGAGTCAAAGCCCTCGAGCCCAGGACAGATGGATACCAGTCAAACCTTTCAGGATTGTCAGGAAGCTTCTGTCCCTCCCACGTCTCACACTGGTAGATCCTCAGACAGGATGAGTTGTGCATGAGCAGTGTTTGGATCCAGAGTCACAGGAGTGTAGGAGACCTCCTCCTTCATCTTGGTCCAGATGTTGAAGGCCAGGTTGCCCAGGTGTTTGGCCTCGTCTATCAGAGCTCCAGAGTCCAGCTGTGGATCATCCAGCAGGGGGCGCTGCTGGACCTTCCACTGCAGCCTTGTAGTTCTGCAGGAAGGAGACATCTTTAGCTTTTAACTGTTCCTCTGTGGCTCTGACTGTGTCTGAAAGAGCAGCTATCTCTTTGCTCAGACCCTCACTCTTTTCTTGGATTAATTTACTTTTCTGCTCCTCTTCGTCCCTCAGAGCAGAGATCCTGGCCTCCTCTTCCTCCTCTAGAAACTGGTGAAGCTTCTTAAACTCCATTAATCTGCCTCTCTGCTTGCTGGGCCTGGACCGTAATGTGTTTTCGCTGTTCATCAGAGTTTCCTTTAACTTGTTCAAATACCTTCAGTTTGTCCTCTACGGGTTTCAAGATTTTCTGGAGCTCCTCTCTGTAGTCCTTTGCAGCTTCATCAACAGGACTGAATCTGTGGTTTTTGTGTGTTTTTGAATCTCGACAAACGACACAAACTGGCTGCAGATCGTCCAGACAGAAGAGTCTGAGTTTCTCAGAGTGCAGACTGCAGGAATCTTGCATCCGTTTCCATTTTTTCTCAACCGATGATAGAAAAACACCCAGAACAAATAAGCGAAACAAGGAAGAAAAGTAGTTCAGATTTGTCTTTCGTCGATTTGTCCATTACTTAGTATTCCTCCTGTAGCCGTCTTCCTTTTTGTGAAAGTGTTCCGACTTTGTCGCTCTCTGTGTGTGTGTGTCTCTTCTCTCTGTGAATGAAAATAAACCTGTATTTCTTCTGTCATTGCCAGCTGATGGGTGGACCTCTGTTACGCCCTTTCTACTTATTGTTCAAATCTAGCCTGTATGAATAGCATACATAATCTGATCGACATGCGCAAAAGCCCAAAGGCAGTGTGATACACATGCCACTCAATGCTTTTGTTATTCCACTTATTGAGTTAGTGTCAGTGTGCCAGAAACAAAAGTAAATAAGTCTGTTTGCAGTTAAACATGCAAATCAGGTTTCCCTACCTGAGGGCTGTGTTGTCTGGGGGCTGGTGCTCCTGGTAGGATGTCCCATGGAAATTGGTCTCAGGCAAGGGGGTCAGTCTAAAAATGGTTCATAAATTGACCTCATGAATATCCAGAGAGAGGACAAGTAACGTTGCCCTGCGGAAGCATCGAACAGCAGCTCAGATTATTCTGCCTTCTGGGAAACCGGATCAGAGTCCTGAGTAAGGGGGATTCCATAGTTCTGCTGAAAGACTTCAATATGCACAAAGGCAATGATGGAGACACCTGGAGAGGACAAAGTTGGAACCTAAGGATACTCAAAAGTGTACTAGTACCAGAGCATACTAGGTCGAAGGTCGATTTTGTGATCATATTGTCTGATCTAAAGCTGCAAGTTTTGAACACTCATATGAAAAGAGGAGGAGCCATCAGCTGATCACCATCTAATTGGTGAGTTGTGTAGAGGAGGAGGACTTTCGATCGGCACAAAGTGTTTCTGGAAGACCTTTCGGCACCCAGGAGTGGGAAACGGAAATCATCCACGCTGTGTACAGTGCGGATGGGACACTGTTGACCTTAACTGAGGATGTAATCCGTAATTTTCCTGGTGGAAGTCACGAGGGAGTCAAACAGCTCCATAGTGGCAAAGCCCATGTATTGATGAGATCTGTCCCGAACTGCTGAAGGCTTTAGGTGTGGAGGGGATGTCTGCAATATGACGTTCATCTAAGGAGTGGCAGACCAGGGTTGTAGTTCCCCTGATCAAAATGGGGGACCAGAGTGTGTGCCAACAGGGGTATCACACTTCTCAGCCTCCCTGCTCCAGAGGTGCTTGAAAGGAGGGTATTGCTGATAGTCAAACCACAGATGAAGAGGTAGAATGCAGATTCCGTCCTGGCTTTGGAACAACGGACAACCTTTCACTTTTGCAAGGATCCTGGCGGGGGCCTGGGAGTATGCTCATCCCTGGGAGATACTGTGGCAGGTGCTGTGAGAGAATGGAGTGAGGGGGTCCCTTCTCAGGGCCATCCGATCACTGTCACTCAAAGCAAGAGCTGAGTCTGAGTTCTCTGCAGTAAGTCAGACTTCTGTTTTCCACCAGGGCCGCACTTTATAACCAATCCTTTTGTGATTTTCATGTACATGCTATTAAGGTGTAGTCGCTGTGGGGAGGGGTTGCAGTTTCGGTGGGCTAGGATCTCATCGTTGCTTATGGTGGATGATGTGGTCCTGATGACATCATCGATCTGTGACCTGCAGCTCTCACTGGATCTGTTGGGAAGCGTTTGGGATGAGGATCAGCACCTCCAGTAATATGATGGAGTGACTTCTCCAGGTAGGGAATGAATCATCTACCCCAAGAAAAGGGGTTCAAGTACCTTGTGGTCTTGTTCGACAGGGAGGGGACGACGGAACATGGGATTAGCGGAGAATCGGCCACACCATTCTGAAGCAAAAAGAACCTCAACTTTGGTCCTGATAATTTGGCAATGAACGAAAGAACGAGATCGGGGGTACAAGCAGCTGAAATAAGTTTCTCAGGAGGGTGGCCAGGCTCTAAGCCTTTTCCAGGCCGCGGCATTTTTCAATCGATGGGGCCTGGAGCGTCGTTATTGCCCACGAACGTTTTACGCTCAGCTTCCCCTGTGAGGGTGGGGGGCATTACTCAACATATTATTATTTTTGTCTAGGAGCGGATGATCGTTACTGTGGAACCAGATACTTGAATTTTAGAGGAACGTATTTTTTGTACTTATCTTCATAAAGTCTATGAAGACTATAAACTTTGGGAGAATAATGTTACTTCTTAGCTTATCAGTATACGACTTCGCTTCATGTCCGAACGTTCGCGGGTACTGAGTCCTGCAAGAGCGTTGAGAGATTGCCAGTGAAAGGCTTAGGACTCAGTAAGCCCATACATTTATATTTTGCTGAGCGATGATTGTCTTGGAACATACTTGAAAATTTAACAAAGTCAAATAAATATATTTACTTTATTTTTCGTTCATCTTGAGAATAGCACTAACATTTTGCAATATTTTCCACATGCTGATTTATTCGGAATGCAGGTATACTTCTTCTATTGCATTTGTGTTTCCTTCCAGATAATGTTAACGTGTTTGTTTACCAGTCAGTAACCACTTAGAGTGTCAGCTCAAAGTCCTCCCTCACCAATATCCTCAGGGTAGCCCTCGGGGATGGGTGGAACCCAGTTTGTGTCAGGCCATCCCAAGGTCTCATTCACATTTTGCTTTTCCAGCCACTTGATAATGGGATCAAAGTATCTAATCAGAGACTTTGCATCTAACTTCTTTGTTCCTATGGCCTCCTGCAGCACCTCGGGCCATGGTTTGGAAGAGCCAGCCTGAAGGATTTTCCTGGAAGTGGTAGAATGACATAAATTATCACAGCTTTACCGTTTCTATAAACCACTACTCATGCACTGTGTGATGAACAACTAAGGCACAGTGAGGAATGCTTACTTTAAAATGGCCCCGGCTTCTGCAGATCGGTAAATGTCACATCTGTGCAATGGCCCCGTTTGATTGGCTGCGTCACAAAGTTTCTCATGGAGCTGGAACTGCAGGATGTAGCTGACAAAATACCTGCCGTACAAAGAAGTGTTCGTCATTAAAAAAAGACAGACGAAATAAATGAGACATGAGAGGAAGAAATAAATTAGTAACAAATTATAAACATTGCTAGAACCAAATACATGAGTTTAGATGGGTCTTAAATTCTCTACTATTTGGTAATGTAAACTTTTGTAAAGTAATTTACCAAACTAAAGTGGCCCTCTCAGCAAAGATGCAAACAATGCTGTGAGCGTGTGTTCCAGCAGGATTGCAAGTGCGCTTAACAATGTGTGGAACGAGAGTCAGTCAAAGAAACCAGCTGGGGAAAGAGGCTTTTTAAATAGAGCCTTCTGCAACACGCTTCCTGCAATTTTTTTTTTTTTAACCTTTATTTATACAGGTAAATCCCATTGAGACCGGAGACTCTTTTTCAAGGGAGACATGTTTTCCTTTTCCCACGTTACCATTCACATACACATTCATACACTGATAGCAGCAGGCTAACTATCGAGAGTCACATTTGTGGGGCTTATTGCTTTGTTTGAAACCACACTCAAGTGATAGTAATTCAGTCCACAGTGCAGAAGATTGCCCTCAGGCACATATACACACATGGTTGCGCACTTAAAACCACTGACCTTATTTTTGAAACCGTTGTAACTTGGGTGTCAATCAGACTACTCAAAAAAAGAAATGTATACATGTCATGAAAATATCAACAGTTACTATACCTGATGTATGGTGTGTTTGCAGGGATGTGGTATTTTGGCCCCAGGATCAAAGTGCTCCTCGGTGCGTGGGCTGGGTGGGCAGATGCCTTGGTATTTAGTCCTTTAAATGAAATAAGAGACATATTTAGAATACCAATATGGGCTGAATGGCCAAAACACGATTCTGCTAAGTTTTTCAGCCTTAGTGATTTTTCCTTCTTACTTGTTCAGTTTTATGTATCTATTAAAGGTGCAGTGTGTAACATGACATCATCAAGAAAGTTCTACAAAGTTCTAGAATGCAACGCTCCCTGGGTAACCCCACCCTTTGGAATAATAACAGAAGCTACAGTGGACTTCAAGGACAAGAACAATTCTAAATTTTAGCTCAGTTGGTAGGGCGTCCCCCCCATGGGCCTCAGCCAATCCGGGTTCGATTCCAGCCCCGCGGTCGTTCTCTGCATGTCACTCCCCTCTCTGCCCCATTTCAACTCTGTCTCTACACTATCAATAAAGCATAAAAGCCTACCTGAGGTGCCACCAGTCTGCGTTGTACTGCCCTGGAGGCGTGCTTCCACTGAACACACCCCATCTCCACTGGTCGACGAGGTAGCCAAAGGGAAGGAAAGCTATCTTCCCCAGTGCCGTCTTCAACAGGTAGTTGGTATCAATTTCTGAAGAAGCACAATGCAACATTACATGAAGACATCACAAGATATTTAAGGATTCACCACCTCAGTTTTAGCAAAGTATCCAGAGGCAATTTCAGTGGCTTGGATTTGAGTCAGTCTTTTTAAGTCTATTTACCATCGTCAGAAGTCGCCGAGTCCAGCAGTTTGATGGTTTGCAGATGTTTGGGCGTTGAAACTGAGAGAGCCAACACGTCGCCAATAGCCTCGTGAAAACCGGGGTTGGCGCCGCGACGGTAGCCCCAGGCAGGTCCTTGTACTGCAGGTAATACTGGACATGCCCCATCTCGTGGTGCACAGTAAAGAGCTGCTCCATTGTTACTTTGGTGCACTGCTTGATCCTACAGAGGTTCAAACATCAGTATAATTGACTAATGGCTTGGTGTTATTAAGGTGCAGTGTGTAATATGACATCCTCAAGTAAGTTCTAGAATGCAACGCTCCCTGGGTAATTCGAAAGGGGTGTCCTTTCGAATAACAACAGAAGCTACAGTGGCCTTCAAGGACAAGAACAATTTTTAATTTTAAACAATGCACCTGATGACATTCCAACTATGACACTTCCAAAATGGCGGTGACAAGGCATTGGTCCAAAGTATGGAAAATTATTGACATGTATGAGATTATGTACTAAATTAAACGTACTTATGGATATTAATAATTATATTTCACAAAATCTGCTAGGAAATAAAACCCACCAAAATTCTACACACTGCAGTTTAATTTGTTGCTAAACAGGATTAGCCATCAGTGTATTAACGGAAGCTAAACGTAAGGTCATTGTAACTCAGCTCATTAATATAATGTTACCTAAAGTCTTTGCGATTGTAAAAGTCCCAGGCAGACGCATGGCACACCACCTCCCGCCCCTCAGGCTTCTCCAGCATGGATCGCTCCCAGAACTCCTCGGGCATCGGCTCCAAAACCCAGCGACGTGAAGAACTCTTCGGCCACACGGAACATGTGCGTGGCGTTGTATCCCTAGTGAGGAGGGAGGAGTGTTAGGAAAAATAACTCTAATTTTAATGATATTATGCCCCCCCCCCCTCATTAATTGGCATTTACCAATATATAATCATTTAAACAATTGATATATTCTTCACAATTATAACGTGACCTAAATGTTCTCATTTCAGTACAGAGCAGGGAGTGGAGAAAGGAGGACAGTCTCAGGCCTTAGAAGAAAGTTTGGTGGATAGTACAGACCTGACTCATCCCAATTGTCATAGATAAGAAGTAAAAAGCCAAGGTTAGGAGCATAGTTTCACTTTTCGGGAAAAGACGACAAGGTCAGGATTGGTCAGAGAAAACGCATGGCAACGAGTTCAACAATCAATAGGCATTGTCAAGATACGATAAAAGACTCTGCTGTAGAGAGAGAACTGCACTTTTTTTGTCCTGTCAAAATTGCTTGCATCACCTGTTTTGTGATATCACTTCATTAAACATCACTCTTGAGAACTTTGAAACTTTTTCCTGTCATATTTTTTCTTCCATATATCCGAATTAAACTAACACGGTTTTTTATTGTTATTAGGAGGTCACAACGTAGCTAGGTGATATAAAACAACTATAATCATCTAAAAACAGGGAAAGGGTTCTATTTTTGAGATTCCTGATTTCTTTGGGGCAATTTTCTGAAGTCAGTCAGACCTACAGAATGACACAAAATGGTTCCCCCCCCACACTCACTTGTTTGACCATTTCATCGGTCACGTCGATGTTGGGTTTGTCCGGAAACGGGATCATCATACCATAAAGATTGTTCCAGGTCTGGGCCCACATGTTTCCTGAGGGTGAGGAAGAAAACACACTTGAGCAACGAGTCTATCTTGTTATGGATAACCCGCTCAGAGGCACTGTAGGAAACGCCTCCGTCGCAGTGATGAGATAAGCACATACAAATGATAGCCATGGTGGGTCTGCAGCTTAATACTCTGAGCTTGTATTGTCCCTGGCATGAGCCATTACATTTGATGATTTTCTCGGCTGGAGGTTTGATTGGTTGCAACACACCCTCGGACCTTAGTTTCTCAACCCCAATATCAAACTTGATATAAGTGCAACAGGGGCGTTGCTAGACCCTTTCTACTTGGGCACATGCCCCAGTGTTGATCTGCTGTGCCCTAGTAAAGACAAATCTACACCTTTAATTCACCCCAATATCTTCACATTTCATACACAAAGCAGGCATTCAGAATTTCTTCAGGGGGCCTGTGCCCCAGTAGAGTGTAGCAAGTCCCCTGGAGTGTAATATCACAGGTGGCAGCTTTTGAGATGTTGTACCTAGCAAATGAGCAGGGATAGGTCCTTTAAGGTTGATGTACTTGGGACCGTACTGCTTGTAGAGTTGCCGGCGCACAAAGGCATGCAGGTTCTGGTAGAGGGTTCAATGGTCCTGTAGAGCTCCTCTATATCCTGTTCAAAGGTGTCAGTCTCATACCAAGAGCGCCAGTTAGCTCCGGTGTCCGCAAACCCTCAAAAGGACAACAACAAAAACATCTGTTTCACTCTTTCTTGTTTTATTCCTTTCCTTAAGATGAACCAGTTAGTAGCATTATGAACCTCGTGAGCTCAATGGTCAAGGGGAAGGTCTTACCGTCAGCTTGCGAGGCTTTGTTACTGAGCTTCACAAACTCAGGGTAGTACTGTCTGAGAGGAACCCTGCTGCATTGTGCCAGCCCTCCCAGGCAAACAGCAGCCTCTTGTAGCTCCTGGAGTTGGCCATGATCTCTGTGAGATCTGCAAAGTCAAAGAAAAGGATTCAGAAGATGAGCTAAACACTCGCCGGCAAATCCATTACACTTCCTTTGGAAACCTTTCTGAAGTCATTCTGCCCAAGAGCAGATAAGATCTAACCCACTTACCGTTTCTCTCTCTAGACTTCCCCTCTCCCCATCGTTGTTTGTTTTTATATTCCCTCAACATTTGCTGTCAAACATCCTCCTGTGTTTCAATGCAATTCATCATTTTTTCTTTAGTATTTATACTCACGAGGTTCAAGGCTCCAGCTTATATTTGGCGACGGATGCACCTTGGATGTTGAATAGATACTTGTCCATGGTGCTGGTAATCTTGTTGTACTGGAGACAAGAAAAGGTGATTTGAAGTCAGTATTTGATGCTCAAAAAGGGTCAGCATCTTTTTCAGTCCCTGCTTTTTCACAGAACCAAAGCATTGTTTTGTACACATCACCCAATCACACACAGATAGCAGCAGCAGCTACCACGCAAGGTGCAAGCTAACTATTGGGAGCAATTTAGGGTATCAGTGCTCTTTGCCCATGGACACTTGACATGTGGCGGGGAGACGGGGGAACAAAACCACCGACCCTGCACTCCAGTGGACGACTGCCCTACCCACATCGCCACAGCCACCCGTACAAGGAGTCACAACTAATGACCACGAGATAATATTACAGAGGGAAACAAACCTCCTCTCGTTCAGCAGGGGCAGGTTGGCAACTCCAATGACCTGACTGTCCATCATTTCTGTCGCTGAGTGAGGTTGTTGAAGTTGGCAGAGTGAACACCACCTTGCCT
>CM047518.1:25172658-25200158 GCA_026122265.1 Ammodytes dubius
ATGGCCATTGTAGACACAAACTGCTAGGACAGAATAGTAAAAGGACGAAACACAGCGGGTGAAGATTAAAGAACATCGTTGCATCACGTCAGTGTCGGAGTCACAGCGACAACATGGCTTCTCAGAAAGAAGAAAATAAAGCAGACCTAACATTAGAAACTAGGTCATCTGTTAGCTCTTCGTCAAGCAAGACTGTTTCATCAACGGCTAGCAGCGCAGCAACTAAGGCGAGGGCCAAAGCAGAAGCACTAAAAGTAAAGAGCGCATATGCAGAGAGGGAGGCAGCCATGTTGAGGGAGAAAGCGCGCATTGAGGAACAGCGGCAGAGAACACTTGCAGAAGCAGAGCGCAATAAAGCAGATGTGGAAACAGGGCTCAAGGTATTGCAGTTGGAGAGGGAGGCAGCAGCAGCTTCCAGAGAGGCAGAGGTCTATGAAGCTGCAGCAGACTTGGATGATAGGCACAGCGATCTAGGGATGAAGAGAGAGCTCAACGCACCAGGGAGTACGTGCAGAACCACACTCCGGTACAAAACGCTCAGCAACCACTTCCTGACCCACAGCATGCACCTATAGATTCAAATCCCCCTCTACACCAGTCTCCTCAGACACCCCATCACCACGTCAGCTACCAACAGCATGCTACTACAGAGCCAAATCCCCCTCTACACCAGTCTCCTCAGACACCCCATCACCACGTCAGCTACCAACAGCAAGCACCTATGGATTCAAATCCCCCTCTACGCCAGTCTCCTCAAACTCCCCATCACCACATCGGCTACCCACAGCATGCTGGTATGGGCTTTGAGCGCCAGCAGAACAGTGCAACACGGAGGCAACCAGCTGCAGTCCCTCCTTCTCGTGTCTCATCAGAAGGCTACACCAACATGCCACCTCAGATACCTGATTTCGCCACCTATTTGATAAGGAGAGAGATGGTGAGTTCCGGGTTGACCCAATTTGACGACCATCCCGAAAATTATTGGGCATGGAAAACCTCATTCCAGAACATCACACATGACCTCAACCTGACGCACCGAGAGGAACTCAACCTTCTCGTCAAATGGCTCGGCCCAGAGTCATCCACCCAGGCTAAACGAATCAGGTCAGTGCATGTAACCAGCCCTGCAAACGCAGTCAAAATAATATGGCAGCGACTAGAGGAATGCTACGGTTGCCCTGAGGTCATCGAACATGCTCTGCTGAAAAGGCTGGAAGATTTTCCACGCCTCACCAACAAAGAACCTCGTCAGTTAAGAGAGCTCGGCGACCTGCTGCTTGAATTGGAGTCTGCAATGTGGAGCGGTCTAACGCCTGGGCTTGCATATCTCGACACAGCACGTGGTGTTAACCCTATAGTTGAAAAACTCCCTTTCAACCTGCAGGAAAGATGGGTCACACAAGGCTCCAGATACAAAGAGGACCACAAGGTAGCTTTTCCACCTTTCAGCTTTTTTGTACAGTTCATTTGCAACCAAGCAAAAACCAGAAACGACCCAAGTTTTGCATTCTCATCATTCACCTATTCAAACAGCCAGAAGCCAGACAGAGCAGCTAAATTCAGCAACACGCCGTCTGTCTTTGTAAAGAAGACTGAGGTGTCAGCCACAGCTCCAAGCTTCCTGAACAACCAGTCTGAAAGGAAAACTGATGAGCCAGATAAACATTGCCCCATCCATAACAAGCCCCACCCCCTTTTTAAGTGCCGCACCTTTAGGAACAAGCACCTAGACGACAGGAAAGCATTTCTGAAGGAGAACTCCATCTGTTATCGATGCTGTGCTTCTACTAGACACCTTGCAAAGGACTGCAAATTGTCTGTCAAATGCAGAGAATGTGACAGCGATAAACATATCTCCGCACTCCATCCTGGTCCTGCCCCCTGGTCAGCTGAAGAGACCAAATGTGAACCAGAACAAAACAGAGTGGAGAAGAATGACATGTCCTTTAATGTCACCTCAAAATGCACCGAGGTATGTAATAACTCTCGTCAGCCCAGATCATGCTCTAAAATATGTCTGGTGAAAGTCTACCCCTCAAACCAGCGTGAAAAGATGAGACGTGTCTATGCCGTGCTGGATGAACAGAGTAACAGATCATTGGCTAAGTCACAGTTCTTTGATCTGTTCGGCATTGAAAGTAACCCCTCTCCCTACACTCTGAAAACATGCTCTGGCACAGTTGAGACGGCGGGGAGAAAGGCAAGTAACTTCACTGTAGAGTCACTCAATGGAGAAACCATAGTGAAGCTCCCTACCCTCATAGAGTGTAACTCGATGCCTGATGACAAAGAGGAAATCCCGACACCAGAGATAACACAGCTCTTTCCTCACCTCGCTCCAGTGACTGACAAGATCCCGCCTCCTGATCCCAGCGCTCAGATCCTCCTACTCCTGGGGAGAGACGTCTTAAGTGTGCACAAGGTACGTGAGCAGCATAATGGCCCCAACAACACACCATACGCACAACGCTTAGACTTGGGCTGGGTCATTGTAGGTGAGATCTGCCTGGATGGAGCTCACCAGTCTACTGATGTCAATGTCTACAAAACAAACATACTCCCAAACGGCAGAGCGTCATACTTCACACCATGCCCCAAAAGCATCCATGTCAAAGAGCAGGCAAGTTCTCAATCTCTCCAGTACTTACCCTCAAAAGGCTTCAGCGCTGACACAAACTGTATTGGAGACGGTGTTTTCTTCAGGACGGCAGACGATGAAAAAACAGCCCTGTCAATTGAGGATAAACTCTTTTTGGATTTAATGGAAAAAGAAGTGTATCTCGCTGAAGACAACCACTGGGTGGCGCCATTACCCTTTCGCTCACCACGAATCCGGCTTCCTGACAACAAAGAACAAGCAAAACACAGGCTAAACTCACTACAGCGCACCTTCCAAAAGAAACCAGGAATGAAAGAACATTTCTTTGACTTCATGCAAAAGGTCATTGAAAATCAGCAAGCAGAACCCGCTCCACTTCTGAAACCAGGTGAGGAATGTTGGTATTTGCCAATATTTGGCGTCTACCATCCCCAAAAGCCCGACAAAATAAGAGTGGTGTTCGACTCAAGTGCCCAGTACAGTAACATCTCACTCAATGACGTTCTGATGACGGGGCCCGACCTCAACAACACATTAATAGGTGTCTTGCTGCGTTTTCGAAAAGAAAGGATTGCCATCACAGCGGACATCGAGCAAATGTTTTACTGTTTCAAGGTAAAGGAAGATCACCGCAACTATCTTCGCTTCCTGTGGCACAAAGAAAACTGCCCTGAAGAGGAGATAATTGATTACCGGATGACTGTACATGTCTTTGGAAACAGTCCGTCACCAGCTGTTGCCATATATGGACTGAGACGCACAGCAGAGCATGGCGAAGCAGAGCATGGCACAGACGCTAAAGAATTTGTGCTCCACAACTTTTATGTTGACGACGGCATCACATCTGTTCCCAGTGAGGAGGAAGCTGTTGACCTCTTAAAACGCACACAGGAAATGCTGGCAGAGGCTAACCTGAGACTCCACAAGATGGCCTCAAACAGCGCCACAGTCATGGAGGCCTTTCCACCAGAGGACAGAGCGAAGGATCTCAAAGACCTGGATTTTAACGCTGATCCACTGCCTCTCCAACGCAGCCTTGGTGTAAGCTGGAACCTTAAAAATGACTGTTTCACATTCAAAGTGTCAAGAGAGGTCAAACCATTCACACGAAGAGGAGCACTGGCCACTGTCAATAGTCTGTATGACCCCTTGGGGTTCGTCTCTCCCGTCACTATGCACGGAAAAGCCTTAGTGAGAGAATTCACATCAATGCAGCAAGAATGGGACACGCCTCTCCCAGCAGAAAAAAGGGCACAATGGGAAGCATGGACTACATCTCTTACTGACCTTGAACACCTACATATCCCAAGACAATATGTTCCAGTCACTCTCTCGCAGGCTCATTCTAAGGAGCTATGCGTCTTTTCAGACGCGTCTGTTCTGGCCATAGCTGCTGTTGCATATCTGAGAGTCATAGACTCAGACGGACAATGTCATGTGGGCTTTGTGATGAGTAAATCTAAGCTGGCTCCATTTCCTGCTCACACCATCCCACGGCTGGAGCTGTGTGCCTCAGTGCTCGCTGTTGAACTCATGGAGCTAATAGAGGAAGAGTTGGACACAGGGCTGCAGGTCAAGTTCTACACAGACAGCCGTGTAGTACTCGGCTACATTCACAACACCACAAGGAGATTTCACATGTATGTGGCCAACAGAGTAACACGCATAAGAAAATCAACCACACCGAGCCAGTGGCAGTACGTTCGAACTGACCTGAACCCAGCTGATCACGCCACCAGGATTATGCCGCCAGCTCAACTGCACCTCACCAACTGGTTCACCGGTCCAAAGTTCCTCACACAGCCAGACGCTCCAGAAGACACCGAGGCAGAGTGTTTTCAGCTTGTAAACCCGGACCTGGACCTTGAAATCCGAACTCAGGTGACTACACTGGCAACCTCAATTGCAAATCACACTCTGGGATCAGACAGATTCCAGCGTTTTTCAAGCTGGAAATCCATTGTGAAAGCTGTTGTTGTACTTACCCATGTTGCAAAGGCATTCTCTCAATCATCACGCACAGAGACCTGTAGAAAGTGGCATTACTGCACAAAACCTTGCACATCTGAGCACACACAAGCAAAATCTACAGTTATTAAAGCTGTGCAACAAGATGTGTACGAAGACGAGTTCAAGAGCCTAACACAGGATGGGAAAGTGTCACAACATAGCTCACTCAAACAACTTGACCCCTTTATCGACAACGAAGGACTGCTGAGAGTTGGTGGGCGTGTGCGCAAAGCTGACCTCTCTGACCAAGAAAAGCATCCTTTAATCATACCACCAAATCATCACGTAGCTACGCTGCTCGTTCAACATTACCACAGCCAAGTGGCCCACCAAGGCCGCCATTTCACTGCGGGCGCAGTACGCACAGCAGGTCTATGGGTTGTAGGTGCCAAAAAGCTCATATCAAGTGTCATCCACAGATGTGTCATGTGCAGGAAGCTGAGAGGGAGACTGGAAAATCAGAAAATGTCAGATCTTCCTGCAGACAGGTTGTCTGTAGATCCCCCATTCACACACACCGGGCTGGATGTGTTTGGTCCATGGAGTGTTGTGGCACGTCGAACAAGAGGGAGCAGTGTTGAAAACAAAAGATGGGCTGTCATATTCAGCTGTTTAAGCACCAGAGCAGTTCACCTGGAGCTGATAGAGTCAATGTCAGCTTCAAGTTTCATAAATGCTTTGCGCCGCTTCTTGGCTGTCAGAGGCCCAGTTCAACATCTACGTTCAGACAGAGGGACAAACTTCATCGGTGCTTGTGGGGAACTGCAAATCAACACAGAGGACACAGAGATAAAACACTTCATGCAAGATCGAGGCTGCACCTGGTCATTTAATGCACCACACTCATCGCACATGGGAGGAGCATGGGAAAGGATGATTGGGATCGCACGCCGTATCCTCGACGGTCTCCTGTTGAAAGAAAGTGCCACAAGACTCACACATGAAGTTCTGACTACACTAATGGCTGAAGTCATGGCCATCATGAACTCTCGACCTTTGACCCCTGTCTCAACAGACGCAGAAATGCCTCAAGTTCTCTCACCTGCAATGCTGTTGACTCAAAAAGCCAGTGTTGCACCTGCTCCACCAGGAGACTTTAAGATCGACCACCTACACAAAAGCCAGTGGCGTCAGGTCCAGAGCCTAGCAGACTGCTTCTGGAAAAGATGGAGGCAGGAGTACTTGACCACGCTGCAGCCTAGGAGGAAGTGGACTGAGGCCAGACCTAATCTTCAGGAAGGTGATGTCGTCCTGCTTAAAGACTGTCAGGTGAAGCGCAATGAATGGCCGGTTGGGCTCATCACGAAGACCATGCCAAGCAGTGACGACAGAGTTCGTAAGGTCATGGTGAAGACTGCCAAACAAGGGACTGTAAAAGAGTACTTAAGACCTATTAATGAGTTAGTTGTACTTCTTCCCAAGGTTTGTAATTAATGGGAGAATAATAATATAGTGGCATAATAGTTATTACGCCAGACGGGGAGTGTTCTGTTCAAGAAATGAAAATGTGTATTCACCTGTATTAAGACTGCTTTGTTAGGCTGCACTACACTATTTGTGGTGCAATGGCGACGCCTAGTGGCGAAACATAGATTGTGTTTTTGATGACGTTACTGTATAAGTGGATGGAGTTTAGTTTCCACATGTTTCAAACGGAGAAGTACTGTTCGGCTGTTCTAAATATCGGATCCTCGGAGGATTACGTCCGTAAGTTTATTTTGGTCATTGTACGTAGATATCGTCATTAACAGCTATGTGAATATGTAGGCAACAATTTAACAGTTGTCAAGATATTGTTTGTGTCAGCTTAGCTAATTATATTTCTTTGTGTAAATTAAGCTAGCTCAAACTGCATGTGCGCAGGCTAACGTGTGTATAAAATGTGGATATTTGGCTCATTAGTAATTATACTTTTGTTTATTCCATAGTTTTACGATAAAAGAATTGGACTTCAATAAATCTTAAGAAGACAAACCAGCCTGATTCTTTGACGTTCGCTATCTGTCTATGGCCATTGTAGACACAACTGCTAGGACAGAATAAATTGCAACACAGATATCAAAAGTTTTCTAAAGAACAAATTATAAAAGTTAAAAATTAAAAGATGTAACATAATAACGTGTCAAAGCCATAGACATAATGAGTGATGCAGTGTGAAAGAAAGCTTAAAATGTATTTTACTTACTCATCAAGACCTTTTTAAATTGTTAAATTCTCTACATCTATCACTCAAACTATTGATAACAGTCACTAATGTTGTGTTTACTGCTCCACTACCCAGGCCTGCTGTCCCCGGGACATCTGAGAGGCAGAGTGAACCCTCCCCTCCTGTTGTCTCGTTTGATGGGGACAGTCGGTCCAATGTGACGCCCCCCATGAGGCCAGTGTCTCCCCACACCAAACACGCTCTCTACCAGGACTCTTCCAACCATGTACGAAACACTGTCGCACTTTAAATGTTATAGTCACTGTTGTTTCAGGATAAATTAAGTATCTGTATATCTTTCTGTCTGTCTGTCTGTCTAAAGAAGTTTTAAGTCCCAATGTATCAAAGTCTGCTTGCTCTGTATTTCGGGCTTACACCAGCCTGTTACAAAGGTGGGTTAAGTGTCTTGCCCAGGGACACAACGACCATGACACAAGTGGCTGGGCGGGGATCGAACCGCCAACCCTAGGATCGTTGGCCAACCAGCTTAACCACCTGAGCCACAGTCGCCCCTTAAATGTGGCCTAAATACATTTAGCTGACAATTACACCATCACTGTCAGTCAGCCATTTCATCAGTTGGTTGGTATTCCTTTTATTCTGCCGAACATTTCAAACTAAATGTATTTAATATGAACAATCATCCTCTGCAGGGCAAAGGGCGCAGACAGTACCTGCAGAGACGATGTCAGATGAGACCGGAGGAGAAGTTTGGCTTCCCGGTGCTCTCGTCCTGGGAATACGGCTGGAGGCTGGGTGAGTTAGTTACTTTGTTCTCTCCCCATATTTTTTTTTAAAGATTATTTTCTGGCATTTTCAAGCTTTATTAGATACAGAGTTGAAAAGGGGAGACAGAGAGACAGGGGGATGTCATGCAGTAAAGGTCCACGGGTCGGATTTGAACCCACGACCACTGCAACGAAAGCCGGAGCCAATAGGGTATGCGCTCTATTCACTACGCCAACGGAGCGCCCCAATTTGTTCACTTCTATCTGTTTGACTTCTTTTATGATCCGGAAACTATTCCCGGCAGGAGGCTGCACGTCCATACACGATGTCATCACACCTTTTACATAATTCACTTTTTTTTAATTTTTTTTTTAAAGATATTTTTTGGGCATTTTTATGCTTTATTTGATCGTGCAGAGAGACAGAGGGGAGTGACATGCAGAGAACGACCGCGGGTGGGAATCGAACCCGGGTCTGCTGCTGGGCCCGGCCCGGGAGGGGGACGCCCTACCAACTGAGCTAAAGGCGCCCCCCTTCACTTTTTTTTAAAGATCTGCACTGTCTTGTTAAACGAGCAATGCTGCTGTTTTCTGGTTAAAAGATAATTTATTATTTTCTGCTTCAAATTAAATCTGGATTTAATATATCAAAAACAACCGTCTCTCTTTTTCTCCACCTCCACCTTTCTGAAAACCTTTGTTCAAAAACCCGTCAGATTTCCGTTCCCTAATGATGTCATTGTTGGACTCTACACCACACCATGAATACAGTTTCTAGTAGAATCCCAAATTAGGGGGCGCCTTTAGCTCAGTTGGTAGGGCGTCCCCCCCCCCATGGGCCTCGGCCAGCAGCGGACCCGGGTTCCATTCCAGCCCGCGGTCGTTCTCTGCATGTCACTCCCCTCTCTGCCCCATTTCAACTCTGTCTCTACTGTACACTATCAATAAAGCATAAAAGAAATAAAAATAAATAAGAATCCCAATTTACAATTTTGAACCTGAAAAATAACTTAATATGTGACCTTTAAAATGTTTTAGAATGAATGTGTGTAGATCAACTATGTCTATTTTGAATTATTTGAGTGACATATATTTACAGTATTCATCCACAGGTGACTACACTCTGGATTACAAAACCCCGTCTCGAGCCAAGTCATCGGAGGTGAAGAACACATTCTACGCCCGGAATGGAGTGTTCAGCAACCAATCAGCTACGGACTCTCTGGGCTGAAGCACAACACTAAACTTTCGCGTAAAAAAAAAAACATTAATTTATTCTCGACATTTCAACATTTATACTTTTTTCTCAATTAAAAACAATTCCATCTCTTTGTATTTTTTCTTCTTTGTGCTTTACCATTTTCATGCGTTGAATTATTTTGCGTTTCATTGATTTGATTCTGACTTGATTGGAGTAAATAAATGTCGATGTCACGGATACATCCATCAAGCTTTCGTCCTTTCTACTTACCATCCGCGTCCGTGTAAGGTTAAGTATCCACAAACCTGATCCTGTGAGCTGGATAATGAATGAGCTCTTGGCCTGCTGTCAGTCAGACCGATGTACACCTGACACCGCACTGTTTTTAATTGCTGGGACTCTAAAGGAAATGATCCACACACCACACAACCACTTTAAATATTTTATTTCCTAACCTGTCGTTGTAACTCTATTGTGCTTCCTCCAAGCAGTGTTGTTTTATTCCTTCTGCAAAAACGAATAGACGTAGTATTTTGGAATATAAATTAATTAAGAACTAGAAACGTATAACTTCTTGTATTCTTGTTTATTCTTGTTTCAATTGTATTAATAGGCGTCAGAGACCTCAGACTTCTGTGTACATTTGACCAAAAGGGAATTTTTTTTTAAACTAATTTGGTGCTAACCTATCCAAAGTGAAATGTCTTCTATGGTCAATGAAATTTATTTTGATTATAGATTGTGTCTTTTAAATGTACTTAAACAGCTTAAATAAAGCTGGGATGTGCTGTGTTTGACTAAACTAACAAACAAAAACACCTCATGAGGAGATATTCACCGAATTTGACAAAAAAGTGATCTTGACAACAAGCGTTCTCCAGAATCGCTTATTACTCTTATAAGAAATGTCAATGTATAAATCAAGATGACAACTTTTTATTTATTTATTTTACTTATGTATGTAATGTTGTGAATCTATGTGTGATCGAAATAAACAGAAAACTGAAACTGAACTCCTCCTTTAACATTGGTTCTCTGGTTGCCTGGCTACACTGGGGTTCTCTATGCAGTTTGGAAGATGAAGAACCCAGTGAGGATGTTGCAGATTTATTTCACATTACTCACAGGTATATATCGGATCATGAGGAGATATTTATTGATTTTGACAAAAAAGTGACCTTGACAACAAGCGTTCTCCAGAATCGCTGACTCCTCCTTTAACACTCATTTAACATCAACATTGGTTCTCTGGTTGCCTGGCTACACTGGGGTTCTCTGGTTGCCTGGCTACACTGGGGTTCTCTATGCAGTTTGGAAGATGAGGAACCCAGTGAGGATGTTGCTGGTGCTGGCCTGTCCCGTCACGATGCTCCGGTGTTCGGTCGGTTCCAGTGACACCGTGTCCCCGACCGCGAGCTCCAGCAGGGCAGAGCCGGAGGTGACCAGGAAGCCCTCTGATAGGTCGCACTGGGTCAGGTGACTCTCACTGCCCTTCATCAGCTTCAGACACACCTAGATATAGACACACAGATAGGCTACAGTCACATGGTTCATTCTGTTTTTTATTTATTCATCATTTTTTTACCTAGATGAGGGTCAAACATATATAGGCTACAGTCAGGGGCAGGGGCAGGGATATAATCTGTGTATCGGTCGTTATTTGATTATTATTCAGTTTAAAAACCAAATCTGAAAAAAATTAGTATTTAATTGTCCATAAAAAAAATATTTTTGTTTTATAAAATCTACATAAAAATAGCATTCTTTGCACTGATGGTCTCGTTTGCTGCTACATGTTATTGATCATCAGAGGAAAAATGAGAACGTTTCAGAAATATTTAAAAGTTCCTCATAGCACCTTTAAGAAGACAACAGATTCACATACAGATCAAACAACAGTAGCAGTTTTGTGAGAACTGTTCAGACTCACTCGGCTCTTCGCTGAAATGTGGTAAGTGAAGAAATAGACGCCTTTGACGAGACTCGTGTACGTCCCGTTAGTCAGCGACTCTCCTTGGTACTGTGGCTGCAGGTCCGGCAGAATCTGTCTGTGGAAAGTTTACACAAATATATTAGTTTTCAATGTTTTTTTTTTTAATGGTTGTCTCCTAACTCTAGCATCAACAATTTCTTCTTCAAATATTTTATTATTATTATTATTATTATTATTATTATTATTATTATTATTATTATTATTATTATTATTATTATTATTATTATTATTATTATTATTATTATTATTATTATTATTATTCATCTTTATTGGCAGACTCATGGTCCATATACAACACACACAATAAATATAGACATAAACACAGAATATATTATTATTAATTATTATTATTATTATTATTATTATTATTATTATTATTATTATTATTATTATTATTATTATTATTATTATTATTATTATTATTATTATTATTATTATTTTTTTTTTTTGCCATGACAAAGGCATTAAGTAAAACTACCGGTTTCTAAAAATAACATTCTTGGCACCGATGATCTCGTTTGCCGTTACATGTCATTCTTATGCTTCAGAACTATTTAAAAGTTCCTCGTAGCACCTTCAAGTCTTTTTAAAAGTTTGTAACATTATTTTAGGAATTAAGTCCGAACTAAATACATTTCCATCTACATTATCTACAGTTAAACAATAAATGTAAATAGACGTGCCCTAAAATGTGGTAATATTAATTTTTCCGGCTTCTATTAAAATGTTTGATAATAAATAATGTATTTTCTCATTTCTAAAACACTTTTTAATTTCACTTAGAACTCAAAGGACACATTATAATTAAAGCACTAAGTTTATACTTCTTCCTTTAAGTTTATACTTCTTCCTACTCCTTTTCAGGCATATCAATTCAATATGTTATTTGTTTATTTTTTTGTTTATTTTTATTTCTTTTGTGAAATCATTTGAACATATTTTTTTATTGTATTTTCATGCTTTTAATTTTTCCTTTTTTTTTGATATGTCTGAAATAAATTGAATCAAATCAAATCAAATCAAAGCACTGACTGGTTGAAGTGGATGGCAGTGTCGACCTCCAGTAGATTGGGTGTGTCCAGTTTCTGAGAGAAGAATTGTCTCTGCTGGTTTGATGGGTTGAAGGGCCGCCCCTTTTCCCCCTTATCACCGGGATTCCCAGGCACCCCCGGCAGACCCAAGTCCCCCTTCGCACCGGGACGTCCAGGGGGCCCACGCACGCCCGGTAACCTCTTCTTACCCCTCGCAGACTGGTTGTCTTCACCTAAACACACAAACAAACAAACAAACAAACAAACAAACAACTGCTTAACACTCATTACAAGGTTCATAGGCTGTGTTGTAAAAGCCCTACTAACGTCCTCCCTCCTACATACTACACATGTATATACTCCATACTGTCTACTTAACAATAGATTGTGTATGCGAGTTTCGTCGGAACTGTTTACACTGAACACAGTAAACGTCGATGTCGTTTGAAAAGACGCAATGCATTGTGGGGCGGTTGAGTATAGGGAAAAAAGTATCCTATCGATCCATACGCAAAATCTTCCCGGAAGTTAGTACTCATCCGGGCATTTCTCGCATACACAAACTCACACACACAACCACAACATACTCAAATTGATGTCAAAATGAGTGTGAGTAGGACGTTAGTAGGGCTTTTCGAACCCAGCCTTAGTGACGTTAGGAGCGCTGTTCTTTGGCTAAAACATACAAAAACAATATATCCCATGTCCATCAGATATATTTTACTCTCACCAGGGTCTCCCTTCGGCCCCTTGGGACCGACTAAGCCGTTGGGCCCGTGGGTTCCCGGGATGCCAGGGATCCCCGGGGCGCCGAGACAGGACTGACTGATGACCGGACAGACCTGCACCAACAGCAGAAACACTGCAGTACCACAGCTCAGCCACCAGGAGGCCTGACAGAGAGACAGAGAGAGAGACAGACACAGAGAGACAGAGACAGACACAGAGAGAGAGACACAGAGAGACAGATACAGAGAGACAGACACAGAGAGACAGACACAGAGGGACAGACAGAGAGACAGACACAGAGAGACAGATACAGAGAGACATCAACAAGATGTTACACTTTAGAAAATCTATTGACTTTTATTAAGTCCCTGAAGACTTAAACTTTAACCTTGAGAGCACATTTTCAGAAAAAAAACTTTATAAAAACCTTAATTTATTTTATTTTTTTAAACTTTTGAATCATAATTTTCCTTGTGGGTACCAATTCTTTATCCCAAAACTGAAGGTGTTACTATCATTGAATTACTGGCTTTGAGAGATCATTTGTATAAATATTTTCTTTTTTGAAAAAAGAATTAATCAAAGAATTTGATCCATAGCCAAACTAAAACAAGTTGACACATTGTACAAATACATAAAGGCAAGGCAAGTTTATTTATATAGCACAATTCAGACACAAGGCCACTCAAAGTGCTTTACAGGGGCAAGATTAGAATACATAAAACACATTATAAAACATTTAAAAGCGAATAAAAGAAGCAAATAAACAGAAAAAAGGTTGATATGGGACAAAAGCAATATACAAATATTTCTTACTGGACTGCAGTCTGCTGAATTTCTTAGTATTCTAACGAAAATGACAGTGATTTAGATTAGACATCAAGGCACATTAAGCAAGAAATGCAAAAAAAAAAAAAATTTCTGTATCAACAATGGTTTTTTCTAAATAAGTGATTTCTCTCTCTCTTTTCCTTCACATATACAGCTCTGGAAAAAATTAAGAGACCAGTCTGGATATTTTCTTACATTTTTATCTCTACATAGCTTTTTGAAAATTCTCTTTATGACAAAACATTTATTGGAATTTGGTAGACATAATGTCATTAGCTTTCATTATAAAACCAAAATGTTCATTCTACTCAAAACATATGCCTATAAATAGTCAAACGAGAGACACTGAACATTTGGAGTGGTCTTTTAAATTTTTCCCAAGCTGTATATATCTTTCACCAGTATGACTGTGTGTGAATGAATGGAACCTGGAACCCTGTAAAGCGTCTTTGAGTGCCTTGAAAAGCGCTATATAAATCCAATCCATTATTCACTGCCTGTTCTTTAGTTTAGTAGGACACAAAACTCTCACCATTTCCAGGTATTGCAGTCACTGGTCTTGTGCTGTTGAGATATTCTGTTGGATTTCGGGAGGTGTAGAACTTTTCTGCGTCGCCGTGACAGCAACAGCTCAGTCAGGGAGAAACAGGAAGTGAAACAGTTCAACAGAGCATCATCAACTATCTATTGGTCACTTTCCCTTCTTATCTTTTTCTTTCTTTCATTCAAAGGTTTTTTTTATTAAATGTTAGTAACAAAGACATTGTGGCACAATGAGTACAAATTTTTCCCCTTTTTTTCCCGAACATACCCCACCCACATCCCACCCTCACACCCAACAACACGAAATATACCCTACAAGAAACAAAAAAAACAATCAATATGAAAAAAACAAAAAAAAAAACCACATAAAGAAATAAAATTAAATCAAATAAAAGAGGGAGGGGGGAAGGAAGCTACTCTTCTATAGTTATTGTTGGTTTTTTAAAATAATTTAGGAAGGGGCCTTATCTTTTTCAAATGGTTATTATTGTGTCACGATTACAGCTTAATAACACTTGTATTGTATTTAATGTAATGCTAACATGTAGATTTCTCTTTTTGTATCAGCCATTACTTTTTTTTTTTTTTTAAAGATATTTTTTGGCATTTTTATGCTTTATTGGTAGTGTAGAGACCGAGTTGAAATGGGGCAGAGAGGGGAGTGACATGCAGAGAACGACCGCGGGCTGGAATCAAACCCGGATCCGCTGCTGGCCGAGGCCCATGGGGGGGGGGACGCCCTACCAAGTGAGCTAAGGGCGCCCCGTATCAGCCATTACTGTACAGCTGCTGTTGTAATCTAATGCCAACTGTCAATAAAGGTTTAAAAAATAAACAAAAAAATACATAAATAAATAAAAGGCATTAGACATGAAAGTAAAAAACAACTCTATTGTTGTTTCTGACAGGGGGCCTTGACTTTTAGAACTGTCAGGTACATTTTGATGATAATACTTACATACATCTTTTTAACCTACAATGGCCATAATACATCTCTGTGTGTCCAATTTTTTTTATTCACTGTATCTCTATCACTGCATTTATTGTATTTAGTATCTTTGATTGTATTTAAACCCTTGGGTATCCTTAACTTTTTAGTTACACTCAGTACCTTAGAGGACAAAAACGTCCTCTCCCTATACACTGCCATAAAAACAGTATACAGTAATATTTTTTTCTACTTTTTTTTTTACAAACCTTTTATCCCACTTGACCTCTTTACATACATATCAAATATTCATTCATTTGTAATTGCTTTTAACCCTTTACATGCAAGCTTATGTGATGACGTGAGCCATTTTTATTTAAAAAAAACACAATAATTGAAACATTTCTCATATAATAGATGCAAAGTGGATTTTTTTGAGTGGGATAATCAGACTCTAGGATATGTTAATGATTTGCAATAAAACTGCTTTTGATACATGTTTAGTATTTGTGCAGTCACAGATGCAAATAAATAGTCACACTCAGTACCTTAGAGGACAAAAACGTCCTCTCCCTATACACTGCCATAAAAACAGTATACAGTAATATTTTTTTCATCTTTTTTTTTAACAAACCTTTTATCCCACTTTACCTCTTTACATACATATCAAATATTCATTCATTTGTAATTGCTTTTAACCCTTTACATGCAAGCTTATGTGATGACGTGAGCCATTTTTATTTTAAAAAAACACAATAATTGAAACATTTCTCATATAATAGATGCAAAGTGGATTTTTTTGAGTGGGATAATCAGACTCTAGGATGTGTTAATGATTTGCAATAAAACTGCTTTTGATACATGTTTAGTATTTGTGCAGTCACAGATGCAAATAAATACTCACGCTCATCCTCTCCCTATAAACTGCCCTAAAAACATTATACAGTAATATTTTTTTCTACTTTTTTTTTTGAAAACCTTTCAACCCACTTGACCTCTTTACATATATATCAAATATTAATTCATTGTCAGTTGCTTTTGACCTTTTCATTCCAGTTTCTTTGATGATGTCAACAAAGTACTAAAGTAACAAAGTGAACCTGTGCAGCCACCTGAAAACCCACAAATTGCACCTTACAGCTGCACACATATGCATGCGCACAAAGACACACACACATACACACACAGTAATTTCACAACACACACACAGACACAACCCTAAGGTATCCATATGGATCCACACTTTCCATTAATTTCTCATATTTATTATGTTTAGGCCTGCAACTCTAAAAAATTACAAAAAAGTACAAAAATGGTTTTAGGGAGCATATTTGATCCTCAAAAAAACCAGGAGGAAATAAATTATTGAGCTAGATAGGGCTAAAAAAAGTAATTTTGGTGTCTTAAGTGTTGGATTATTGCCTAATATCATCAAATTTACATGTGTTTGTCATCATGGCTATGGTTTGAGAAAATAAAGTTTAAATTGGGCCATTTTTTCCATACACATTTGAGTTTGTAAAGTTTGGCTGTGTGTACACAAACACACACACTATATTTTCTCAATACACACATATGCACCACACACTAGCATCCCTACCAACACACTCACACCATTTAGGTTGAATTTTTTTTTTCTATTGCACTGTGGGGGGCAGGACCGACAACCTGGAAAATTGCTTGTAATTCAACCCTATGCCAAATATAGGGAAATGGTTCAAAATTGTGAAGGTGTTGAAAATGATAAATTTTTATGCTTTATGTTGAGGATGAAAGCATAAAATCATTGAAAAAAATATTTTATGCTGTAATGACAGCAGGATCAAATTGGTAAAAAAAGGCCATTTTGAATGGGAGTCAATAGGGGACAAAAACGTCCTTAAGGAGCTGAGTGTAACAAAAAAGTGTACAGCCTTTATAATAGATGGTACAAAGTTGCTGAGTAGAAATTCACAAAATATTTGAAAAAAAAAAATCCCTGGCCAAAAATATTTCAGTTAACATAAGCACAGCCGAAGTTATACACAAAAAAGAGCGTAAAAAAAGTGTGACAGGACAAAAACGTCCCCAAGAGCACCTAAGGGTTAAAGCCTGACCCAGGGACAAAGACTGCAAATTAGCTGAAGCTAGACGTCTTATATGCATCACATTTTCCCATTTTTTGTGGCAATGTTGTATGTATTGTCCCTGTCAAATAAACATTAAAAAAATGAAAAAAAAAAAAAATTCATTCTCCTGTCATTATTTTATTCATCCAACATTGCAAATCCTTTTTCAGAGGAAGTGAAACAGTTTAAACAAGAAGTTCGGAAAAACGTTGACATGATGAAGAACTGATGATGAAGCAAATCAATGTTTCAGATTAAAATTATTTTTTCTTCCAAATCAACTTTTTGTTCTTGTTTTCATCTCTGCACTTCCTCAATCGCACACTCACTCACACACACACACACACACACACACACACACACACACACACACACACACACACACACACACACACACACACACACACACACACACACACACACACACACACACACACACACACACACACACACACACACACACACACACACACACACACACACACACACACACACACACACACACACACACCACCACTTCCTCAATCGCACACTGGTTTACTGGCAGAGTGTCGCTGAACCCCCCAAGCCCCAGTTTAGAAGCCAGTATCTGTTCCACAATTTATTTAATGTCCTCAACCGTAAATCTATTAACAAAGAGCTGACATTTATTTTCTAATAATTATGTCCTGTGTGAAATATGCCAGTTTGTCCCTTCATGTAACTCTCAGATCCTCTTTCATTTCTTCTTGCATTCGTCCATGTTTTATTTGTTTTTATTTCCGCATGTTTGGATCTGCTATGTAAACATTTGTATTCAGATTTATTCAGCTAGGACATGTCAACCTATTTCAAATTACTCATCATCATTACTATTTTGTGTTTTGGGGTAATGTGTGGCGCTGCATGACATTGTTATTCCTCATGAATTAAAGCAAACAACAATTTTTTTTTTTTTTTAAAGATATTTTTTGGGCATTTTTATGCTTTATTTGATAGTGCAGAGAGACAGAGGTGAAATGGGGCAGAGAGGGGAGTGACATGCAGAGAACGACCACGGGTGGGAATCGAACCCGGGTCTGCTGCTGGGCCCGGCCCGGGAGGGGGACGCCTTACCGACTGAGCTAAAGGTGCCCCCAAACAACAATTTTTAAATGTCACTGATCTACTGCTAGTGCCAACGATCGTTTATCAAAAATGCATCTACAAAACAATATACTAGAATGGTCATCTGTGAGGTATCTTGACAGTGGGAAAGTTTTTAATATTTCAGGACATAATGGAAGCCGGAGCAGTGAGCGCACCTCCTCAGCAAGCTAATGTAAACAACTCCTTTTTCTGTATGATCATGACATCATGATTCGAGGAAAATATTAGTTGACCTTGGGTATAGCCGGATACATTTTTATACTTTTGTACTTTTATTCATTTTTATGTCCCTTTACTAAAAGTATCTATCTATCTATCTATCTATCTATCTATCTATCTATCTATCTATCTATCTATCTATCTATCTATCTATCTATCTATCTATCTATCTATCTATCTATCTATCTATCTATCTATCTATCTATCTATCTATCTATCTATCTATCTATCTATCTATCTATCTATCTATCTATCTATCTATCTATCTATCTATCTATCTATCTATCTATCTATCTATCTATACAATATAATAGACAACAACAAATGACCACAACTACAAAGCATTCAGGTGGTTTTTCCTGCAGTTTATTTGGGTTTAAGGTCCAAAACATTTATTCACAGACAGACAGAGAAGATAGAATGAATTGAATTGGGTCTGAAAAAATACTATATTGATCCATGCAGGAACATTGGGTATTGGAACAAGGAATCACAAGACAGCAGCAGCTTTTTTTTTAAATAGAAAGAAAATCTTTATTGGATTACAGTGAGCTTCTCTATACATCTAAACATTAAGCAAAGATGTATGAATAAAGGCAAATTGTAATCTTGAGTCTTACAGTTAAACAGTAGACCAGGTACATACAACACTGTGTCATCTGCATACAAGAGGATATTGTTCTATGTTTGAGCCTGGAAAACTTGGGTTAAACTATTTAGTTAGAGTAAAGACATTTGTTGTGCTTTTGTAATGTTTTGTAAGGTGTCCTTGGGTGTCCAGAATTTTCAAGCTTTATTAGACATTACAGAGTTGAAATGGGGAGACAGAGAGAGAGAGAGAGGGGGGGATGACCTGCAGTAAAGGTCCACCTGTCGGATTTGAACCCACGACCACTGCAACGAAGGCCGGAGCCGATATGGCAAGCGCTCTATCCACTACGCCATTGGAGCGCCCCTTAATGGATTATTATTAAAGGAAAAGGCTGTTTTTATGGGTCAGTGAGCGTTCAGCAGGAAGCCGGAGAAGATGCTGTAGCCGGCCGGTGTGCCTCTCATCCCCCTGAAGTCTTTGGTCTCAAGCCAAACCTCCTGGTCCTTCGACAGGTAGACCGCCAGGCTGCCAGACGTCACCTGGGATTGGAAAGAAATGTTTGATTTGATTTGATTTGATTCAATTTATTTCAGACATATAAAAAAAAAAGAAAAATTTAAAGCATGAAAATACAATAAAAAAATATGTTCAAATGATTTCACAAAAGAAATAAAAATAAACAAAAAAATAAACAAATAACATATTGAATTGATATGCCTGAAAAGGAGTAGGAAGAAGTATAAACTTAAGTAATGTCAATGTATTGTGATGGAAAAATACGTAGAGGTTGCAGAGCAGATTTAAAGGTTGGGGTCACAGGGAAAGGGCGAAAACACCTATACATGGACTTGTGTTTTGACTTGTTTTGATGAAAGAATATTTTGGGAGAAGCCTGTGTCATTTCCAATCAAGAAAAGCTAGCTGGGGGGGGGCGCGCCCTTAGCTCAGTTGGTAGGGCGTCCCCCCCATGGGCCTCGGCCAGCAGCGGACCCGGGTTCGATTCCAGCCCGCGGTCGTTCTCTGCATGTCACTCCCCTCTCTGCCCCATTTCAACTCTGTCTCTACACTATCAATAAAGCATAAAAATGCAAAAAAAAAACTTAAAAAAAAAAAAAAAAAAAGCTTGCTGGTTTCATAAAAGTAATTATAATATGTATGAATGTGAGGTGTGAATAATTTAGGTTTTTAATGTATTGTTTCATACCATCATGTAAAATAAATCTTTTTTTATTTTTATTTTTTTTAAGATATTTTTTTTGGCATTTTTATGCTTTATTGATAGTGTAGAGACAGAGTTGAAATGGGGCAGAGAGGGGAGTGACATGCACAGAACAACGCGGGCTGGAATCGAACCCGGGTCTGCTGCTGGCCGAGGCCCATGGGGGGGGACGCCCTACCAACTGAGCTAAGGGCGCCCCCAATAAATCTGTTTTTAACGCTCGTACCTGTCTCCTGTTGCGGCGGTGATCGCAGAACGACGTCAGCAGAGAATCGTCCAGTTTCATCAGAACACAGAGCCGGTCGTCCTTAGACGCGTGGAACACAAAGTAGTAGGTTCCCGGGACACGGCACCTTCAACACACAAACCCAAGGCTGGATTATAATGTATTAATTATTACATTTTTTTATCAATATGTTTATCGGTTTTTCCTTTTTTAAACAAGAACAAGAACAATTAAAAAAAAACAATAGAAGCAATACTAACAAACAAAAACAAATAAAATACAAAGTTATAATGTATTAATTTAATATATACATACATACTGTGTATATAAACACAGTATATATTCAAATGTGCTTCTATTGTCAACTCACAATAAATTGATATAAAAATACAGCAAAAATATATAATTTTGTTTGTGCTATGCTACTACAACAAACACGGCACCATCATCTAAAAAGAAGGAAGACCAAGTTGCTTGAAGTATTGCTAATATCTTACACTCTAAAATAGGTTTGTAAATATTTTGAATTATCACCTGAATTTTCCCGTGTGTGTGTCATAGTCGTCGTCGATGTTGGTGATGACGTTGGTGAAGCGAATGACGCCGGTTTTATCCGGGTATTCGTTGGTTCCCCTGGCAACGCTGAAGGCCGCCTGTTGCTGCACGCCAAGCGTCCTGTAGCCATAGAAACAAAGAGAACTGTCAGACTGAACCCCTGTTGTTTATTTTTTAACCAGGTTAATTACAGTAAGAGCATGCACAATGTGATCAAATTGAATATTAAAGGTGCTGTAAGCGGAATGGTTCTTTTAGCTAACTTCCTGTCAGTTACTGCAGTTAGTAGTCCCCTCGCTCGTCCCTACGTCACCACATTAATGCACTGCGGTCTTCAAGCAGCAAGTTATCTAGCATCATCTCAGATCCATAAGTGTGATAAAACATGATAAAAACCATCAAAACAGACATTGGGAAGGATTTTTACCTGCTCCGCCATTGTAGGCGCATACACATTCACCCATATGTTGCTCTGGCGTGCACCGGCAGTGAGACCATGGAGTGTATATACTATATATGAGTGAGACGAGTATCGGTTTGTAGCGTTCTCTCTTCTGATTGGATAACATTTTTGGGATACTACAATAAGTTTATTTGCCAATTACATTCAAAGCAGCTGACTGAGAGATCGGCTTTATGAAACGCGCACATTATGTAAGTGAGCACTGTATGAATAAAGAGCGATTTAACACTTATATTAACATAAATAAACCGCTTACTTCACTTTTAAAGGTATTAAAATATTATTATATGACATTAACATGATATCGTACCCTGCTTCTCCTCTGTCTCCTTTGGGCCCGGGACGCCCTGGTTTCCCCGGTCCGCCCGGTTCCCCGCTCTGCCCTCGTTTACCGGGATATCCCTCCGGCCCGGGCGTCCCCTTCGCCCCCTTCTGAGGGCCGAGGCCGCTGTCCCCTGATGCTCCTGTACATAGAGACAACAGGGGGGGGGGGGGGTATTGTTTCGGCCTTTTGATTTTTTTTGATTTGATTTGGTTTATTTCAGACATATTTCAGACATCAACATACAAAAAAACAAAAAACAAAATGAAAAGCATGGAAATACAATAAACAAAAAATATGTTTTTACAAAAAAAACAATAAAAAAAAAAAAAAAAATTATCTGTGTTGTTGAAATATGCCTGAAAAGGAGCAGGAAGAAGTATACACTTATTTAATCCTACCCCTTTTCCTTAAAAAAAAATATATAAAAAATCAAAATATTTATTAGCAAACAGTTGATAGTAAACATGAAGAAAGGCAAAGAAAATTAGTTATTTAAAAAAAAAAAAAATTTAAGATTATTTTTCGGCATTTCTTTTTGTAATGCTTTATTGGATAGTTTTGAGAGACACAGTTGAAATGGGGCAGAGAGAGGCAATGACATGCAGAGAACGACCCGGGCCTAAGTAGGCATCTTGTCTTCTTATTGAAAGGCTGATAGTAAAGAAGAGAGAGGGTACAACATGATGCAACTAAGATCCGGAGCTATAGAGTCAAACTGTGGATGCTGTGGCTATGTGGCTATCAGGGTGTTTTGTGTTATGGAAAGGTGACCTTAAAGTTACTACAAGGAGCTTTCAGTTTGGGTTGATTCTAGCGCCACCTTTGCTCAAAGCGGAAGTGTTTTTACGACAGTGTTTGGCTGTGGAGAATATGTGTGTGTTGGATACCTGGCACTCCGTTCTCTCCTTTCTCTCCATCTCGACCGTCTCTGCCGGGCATCCCAGGAATACCTGACGATGGATAAAAATTTAGATTATTAAATGAACACACAGCTATGGGCAGGTGGAATTAATTTTCAGAACAGATAGTTGAACTTAGACAAAACATAGATGGTTCCAACACAGAACAACAGATAAAATACACAGATAATATGCAACACACATCACAAAAACAAATCAACAATGTAGCCTACATCATGGCTTATGTTATACAATATGGTGGTCCAAGGTCTGTGTTGCAGTGGGGTATAAACAGTTTCAAAATTAGCTATAAAAAAAGATAGACTCGTGAAAATATATACTACACACATCTACAGTAAAAACATGCATGGGTGTATAATGTACCTGGCATCCCGGGCGTTGCTGGGCAGGTCTCCATGGCGACCGTTAGGGGCGTGGCCAATGAGAGCAGAGCACCAATCAGGAGACAGTGATTGAGCATATTGGAGAAACTGACAAGGAGAGGAGAAGAGGAAAAATAAAAAATATTATATCAAATCAGTTTTTATTCACACAGCCCAATATCACAAACAGCCATTTGCCTCACAATATGGCAGCCACAATAAGGAAGAAAATGTGTGGTAGTCACGTTACTTAAAGGTGAAGTAAGCGGTTTATTTATGTTAATATAAGTGTTAAATCGCTCTTTATTCATACAGTGATCACTTACATAATGTGCGCGTTTCATAAAGCCAATCTCTCAGTCGGCTGCTCTGCATGTAATCAGCAAATAAACTTATTGGAGTATTTTATCCAATCAGAAGAAGGAACGCTACAAACCGACACTCGTTTCACTCATAAATACTATATACACTCCATGGGAAGAAAATGTGTGGTAGTCACATTACTTAAGACATTAATCATAACGTATGCTGCTGTATTAAAGCGGCCTCACATCCAGATCCAACTGCTGTAACCTATCCATATTATTGTAGCATTTATCTATAACAGAAATAAACCTTTCCTCATCTCAACCTTACAATTCAACATTTGATCTGTATTCTCAGGATTAGATTACCAAATCCGTATCCCAATTTTCCAGGCTCAGGATCCCATCTCTGCTTTAAAAAAAAATGTTTTTTTTGCCCGCAGCTGACAAGAAACAACACAGAGTATTCTTCAGAATAATAAATTAACTGTGAGATTCAGGTCGGATTAGTGATCGAATTTCAAAGTACAAGAAAATTCACAATCATGTTAATGAAGAAGGGAAAAACAAAAGCAGATTCTTGTTCGGAATCACGTGCAATTTAAAAATGTCATAGATTTGGAAAATAACTGTTAATAAAAGGTGTGTAAGACTTACCCGTGAGATCAGACAGGAAGATTAAAACTCATGAGATGAGATAAAAACAAACCGAACTGAACTGAAGCCGACTGTAAACCAAAGATTCAGCAGCTGCTGCAACGGAAGCTATTTTTCTGGGACGACTGTCTGTAGTTCTGCAATTTGGGGTTAATGAGAGTTGTAAGGACAGAGAGAGAGAGAGAGAGAGAGAGAGGGAGAGAGAGAGAGAGAGAGAGAAAGAGAGAGAGAGAAGAGAGAGAGAGCGAGAGAGAGAGAGAGAGAGAAAGGTACAGGCCTCACTGTTTTATTATTATTAGTTTTTATAGACATAGCTTTTTTGAAATATCTCTATCTTATTATAATTTATTTATTAATTTGTATTACCAGCTGCAATGATGAAACTGCTGTACACCGCTTATATGATTCAGAAAAACACATCAAGCCCTTTCAAATAATTTCTTAATCTTTTAAAAGCTGCTTAATTTTGATTTGAGGTACTTTTGTTTAGGTTTACATCGTCCTGTACTGTTGCCCCAGGATGGATGAGAAATGAAAAACCAATAAAAACTTAAAAGTGTCTTTGTTTAAATCAGCTGACCACTGCCACTGCTCTGGAAAAAAGGTATATGTCATACCCTGTCCCTGTTGACCCCTTTAGCTGACTGTGTAAATGTACGTTTAGAGACACAAACACAACCTTCAACTCTCTCTGACCAGTTCAACTTCCCACTTCCCACTCATCCTCTTCCAAATGCCGATTTCAGCAGTTTATTTAAAAATAAAACAAGGACAAATGAAAGAGAAGTAAACTGAGGATGTACCAAAGCAGCCAAAAGTTTACCCAAAAGAAGAAGTGATTTTGTAACTTTCACTTCTATAAGAGGGGTCACACAAGGACTCTTCAAAATGAAAGAGACGTCTTTATACGGAGCTGTAATATTTAAGATATAGAAACCTTTTTCGCCAATGGCCTTAAGTGATACTTTCTGTTCTGAGTTCGTACCTTCATAGTTAAATACACTCGTAAACACAATTATAAATCCATTTGGACGCTTAGTTGCTTTTAAAGCATCAGCTAAATTAAATGTAATGCCACAAACGCAGGCTGTTCTCTGTCTAAACGCCTGCTAAAGCAAATTTTTTTTAACCTTTATTTATACAGGTATATCCCATTGAGACCGAAGACTCTTTTACAAGGGAGACCTGTTTTCCTTTCCCACGTTACCATTCACACACACATTCATACACCGATAGCAGCAGGCTAACTATCAACATTCACACAAGGCAAGGTGGGTGAAGAGTCTTGCCCAAGGACACAACAACTATGACAGGTGGCAGGGCGGGGATCGAACCGCTAACCCTTGGATCATCAGCCAACCCGCACTACCACCTGAGCCACAGTCGCCCCACATGGTTATGTTATGAAACTGTGTGAACTATGATGACCTTAAAACAACAACAGTTAGAAAACATTTGAGGGTTTTTCAGAGCTACAACGAAATCGATGATTGTCCTCAAAAATCTGTGTCAAATGTATGTGTCAAAACTTTATTAGTATCAAACACACTCACACTCAACAATAAGCTTTTAATTTTATTTTAGTTGCATTCACAGACCAAGACGGCACCCAAAGGTTTACATGAATCAATATGAAGGAAAACAGAACAAGTGAACAAGTCCAAAGTAACCTATGGGTTAATATGCAGACCAAACTAGAGTGTTTACAAATGTTATCATACTGTGATACTGCTCCTCTTAAACAACATTTGAAAAAATGTAACTGAAATCAGATAGTATAAGTTGCTAAATGTCACAGAAAGAGAAATGTAGGGTTAGACAGTGAGACCATAAAACACTCTTTCTGCCTTTTCTCAGGCTAGGATGATCCGATTTCAATTTTTTTTTGCACATTTATACTTCATAGGATCTCCGAGTTCAATACACCTTCATATTCCCACCGGTGAAGTAGGTCTTTAAGTGGTGCAGTCTGCTGTGTGCTGACATTATTGAGGGAACAATTTGAACTTGTATTTTACATATATCAGTGATTCTTGAGAAATGGGACGAAACAGGGTGCAATGTTGAAAAAATACAAACCCTATGTTTAGGCAAATTGAATTACATGTATGTATCCAACATATACTAAGCTACTGAGCTAAGGTTTGACACAACCTCCCAGCTTTTGTCCTTTTTTATCAAAATGGACTTTTTACTTTGCTTCTCCTTTTAAACATGGGCTTTTTAGCTTGCCATTCCTTATTTTGTGTCAACTCCGTCAGACACCAAAAAACACAAATAAATGTTCCCTCTTTTTATGCTAGACCCATGAGATGTATAGTGATCCCAAATATTCACCAAAACTGATAGAGCCACAAAAAAATATTTTCAAAATGACAGCAGTTACATTTTGTCCCGGTTCTCAAGAATCACTGAAATATCATATTATGCGTTACTGCTACTTTAAAAAAAATGCCAAATACTCCTAAAATAGACAGATCCTCTCATATCAACGATTCCACATGTCCATTTGTGGGTGTTTTCGTAACCTCACACTAGCCGAAATGCTTACCAATGCAACCTTTAAAATAGAGTCTACCACAGCTGCAATCTCAAGCTGTGGTGATGTTATTGAGGAAGTTAATTCAATATGTTATTTGTTTATTTTTTGTTTATTTTTATTTCTTTTGTGAAATCATTTGAACATATTTTTTTATTGTATTTTCATGCTTTTAATTTTTCTTTTTTTTATATGTCTGAAATAAATTGAATCAAATCAAATCAAATCAAAAAAACTTGATGTTTTATTCAGAGTTTTAGAAGAGCAGGAATCCGCTGAAGATGATGTGCTTGTCTTGTGTGTCGCGTGACTCGATATCTCTCTGGGCGTCTCTGAAGGACTGAAGCCAAACCCTCTGGTCCACCGCCAGCTGTAACACCACTCCGCCCGACAACACCTGGATAGAAAGATAAAGATTTAATTGTTGTTATACACAGTAAAAAGCCCGCGGTCGTGCTCTGCATGTCACTCCCCTCTCTGCCCCATTTCACCTCTGTCTCTATCAATAAAGCATGAAAAATGCCAAAAATATCTAAAATATCTATAAGTGCACACAGTTATCACAGTATAATGCATGGACGTCGATTTGGCTAAACAAGTGGGGGGGACAAACAGGCATTCTGGAGTGCATTTTCAAAAGTGGGGGGACAATGAGGAAACATCTTTTTTTTCTCTCTTTAGTGCAGGTAATGAACGGTTCTGAAAGACGGCATACCCGCTCACTAATGAATAAAATGTATACAAAACACTGATGTCTGACACATTTGATGAAAAAAGCATTTTCAAAAAGCAGCGGACATATGAGCCACTAGCTGCTCCCCGTAGCCCAACCAAACATGACGTAAACAAAAGGAGCTTGGGAAGGTAGTTCCGACTGAGCAATCTGATTGGTCGAAGGCATTTTGACCGTGCTCAAATCTTATATTATACTATCTATGGCTCAAATCGAGCCGAAGCACGGCTGGACTGTCGCACAACAATATTACTCCGCCTCGGTCTCCATGGCAACCTAGCTAGTAGCATAGCCATGATCAGCTTCAATTACTTCTTGATAAACAACATCGTCAGTATCCATGTGCCGCG
>CM047518.1:25205158-25220158 GCA_026122265.1 Ammodytes dubius
CCCCTTCCTCGTCCCTACGTCACCACATTAATGCACTGCGGTCTTCAAGCAGCGAGTTATCTAGCATCATCTCAGATCCATAAGTGTGATAAAACATGATAAAAACCATCAAAACAGACATTGGGAAGGATTTTTACCTGCTCTGCCATTGTAGGCGCATAAACATTCACCCATCCGTTGCTCTGGCGTGCACCGGCAGTGAGACCATGGAGTGTATAGGCTATAGTATGGATGAGTGAGACGGGTGTCGGTTTGTAGCGTTCTCTCTTGTGATTGGATAAAAATTTTGGGATCCTCCAATAAGTTTATTTGCCGATTACATGCAGAGCAGCTGACTGAGAGATCGGCTTTATGAAACGCGAACATTATGTAAGTAATCACTGTATGAATAAATAGCGATTTAACACTTATATTAACATAAATAAACCGCTTACTTCACCTTTAAATGTAAATTACGATCATCAGAGGAGAAATGTGATTGTTTAAGCAAATATTTTAAAGTTCCTCGTAGCCCGTTTAACTAACTTACTAAATAACTAACCAACTAATATATACATATATACTTTATTTATGTATTTTCTAAGAACAAAAACACACATGTAATATTAGACTGTTACCTGGTTGTCCCTTCTCTCCCTTGGGCCCTGGCCATCCGTCCCTCCCCGGCGCTCCGTTCTGCCCGGCAACACCGTCACAGCTCGCTTCTGATTGGTCCGCGGTCATAAACAAGGCCACGCCCACCACAACCAACAGCCAATAGTAACCTCCCATGGTCCAAAACACTGGCTCTAAGGGTCAGTGAGATCATGAGAAGTTTATTGTGGATATCAAAACACGTAAACCAGTTTAAAACGTTGCTGAAGACTCACTTTTTTCGCATTGGCCTTTAACACAAGCTAAAAGTTTTTTCGAATTTGTATTTTCATGTCTTATACGTTGTTTTGTTTTGTGTCCTCTAAAGCATTTTGGTCAACTGATGTTGTTTTTAAATGTGCCATAGAAATAAATGTGACTTTGAATTTGTAAAATATTTAAAAAGCAGAAAAATGTGACGACCAACCCCAACTTGAATTTTTTGCTAGCATCAATGCCAACAACCATCTGACAACTAATTAGCTTGCTAACCACAATCTAAACTATAGTTTACCCTTCACACTTTTTATGGGTAATAAGTGTTTTGTTATAAACCCATTCTGTAAAAGCCTAGAAGAAAAATACTGAGGAGCTAAATATTTTCAATTTGACATGAAAAACACAAACAGTCCTCTCACCTCAAATTCAGCAGTCTAACTCCAAGGTAGACTATGTAGGTGACCTCTTATCCCAATTCTGGATATTTACATACCAAGATTTCACAGACAGCGCCTTCTGGTTCCGAGATATAACGATTGTGACAACCAACCCGTGTGACAAATTACCCCGTTCTCCCCTATATTGAAATATTATAATATTATTTCTGACAGCGTGGAGAAGGTTCTGAACCACATGTAGGTTTTTCATATATTTTATATCATATTAGAAAAGCACATTTAACTAGAGAATTATTTAAACAGTTAAGTTGTATATATTAGATACAATACTTTGACTGGGGACTTTTGAGTTTAACATAATATAATAAACATATAACACATCAAATGTATACATTCCTTTTACATGTAAATGTTAAATTCAAGGATGATTCCAAGAACTAGTAATGAAATAGCAGTTTGCAGTTCTGTTGTAATGTGTAAAGTAAACTGAAAAACATAACTCAAACATTGCATAAGTTTTAGTTAAATGCAACTAAATGTTCAAACAACTCTGCAGTAAAGTTGAGATAGATAGATAGATAGATAGATAGATAGATAGATAGATAGATAGATAGATAGATAGATAGATAGATAGATAGATAGATAGATAGATAGATAGATAGATAGATAGATAGATAGATAGATAGATAGATAGATAGATAGATAGGTAGATACATAGATAGATAGATAGATGATAGATGGATAGATGGATAGATGGATAGATAGATAGATAGATAGATAGATAGATAGATAGATAGATAGATAGATAGATAGATAGATAGATAGATAGATAGATAGATAGAGTCAAAAAAGTCCAAAAAACACTCAAATCTAATCTAACTAAATCTAAAACACATGCATGTGTCAACTCCTTGATCGGTGTTCAAGGTATTATTACTCCATAAGTATTTAAAATTATATTCAGTCCATTTCTACGACACACAACTTAAATTGGAACATTTCCGCAGGTGGATTTAGCATTCATTTTAACTGCTGTTTTAGAATGGAATTATTTGTATCAGGTTTGAATTATGGCAGTAAAATAATTCCATATTTTACCAGCTTAAGTATTATCATAGGTATTATTACACAATCCCAAGCACAAATCAAATTTAGTTTTTACTTAAAAATGTTAATTAATGTATGTAGGCCCACACTTAACTGTCCCTTTAAAAAAAAATAAAGAACTTGAATTAGAAAAACTTACCGGCTGAGTTGTGTGTCTGACTAGCGGAGATTTGGAGCAGCAATGAAAACTTCTTCTTTGAGTGACGGCAGATCAAGGCTTCACATTAGACTGAAGACAGACTTATTAAAGTGCAACATCAGCAAGGAAACGAAACCTGTGAAAAGTCTGATTTTGTTCTGCCCTCATGTGGCCATATGAAGCAGCAGCAGAGATACTTTACAATGTGTAAACATTTACTAGAAATATCCTCTTAATGTAATATAAAGTGTTTGCTGCTGAGTAACCAACTTAAAAAAAAAATTGTTAAGATTTGTTTTTATTGACAGATGCTTAAACCTTCAGTGTGTAGAATTTTGGGTTTTATATCCTAGCAGATTTTGTAGAAAGTAATTATAATATCCATAAGTACGTTTAATTTAGTGCATAGTAGCTGAAAAAAACATTTTTGAATTATTTTTTTTCCCTTAGAAAGGGTCTCATATATGTCCATATTTCTGCATATCTTGGACCAAGGCCTATGTGTCGCCATCTTGAAAGTGTCATAGTTGGAATGTCATCAGGTGCATTGTTTAAAATTTAGAATTGTTCTTGTCCTTGAAGGCCACTGTAGCTTCTGTTATTATTCGAAAGGGGTTGGGGTTACCCAGGGAGTGTTGCATTCTAGAACTTTCTTGATGATGTCATATTACACACTGCACCTTTAAATTACAGCACAATTACAGTGCAAACAATGTGCAAAAAATCTCTCACAGTTTTATTCAAATAACTGATTATTATGATGCAGACAAATCAGATTTTCCTTTCATTTTGATTTAACCTTTATTTATACTCGAGATGATGTCGAGTCAAACGAATGCATAGCAAAAAAACACTCACACAAACACAAACACAAACACAAACACAAACACAAACACAATATACAGTGCAAATACTTCAAATATACAAAAAGCTGATAAAAACCAAACCAATTGAAACATTTAGACAGCGACGTAGAATGGCTTCACTTACAGTAAAATAAAATGGGTGAGATGTTGTGGTGAAGTGAATATGTATTTCAAGTATTTTGGCTTGTGTAGTGGATGGCACAGGTGGAGGTTTGCAGGAACATAAAGAGAGACCTAATACAAGATGAGTAAACTGAAAAGCCAAAACTGGTTTATTAAAGGGGCACTGTGTTACATTTTAAGTAAGGTATTAGCTAAAATCAATATCCTCATTCATAAATATGTCCTCATTGGTGTAAAATCACCTCTGCCAATAATCTGAATTATCCTCCTGAGCTATAAAATATTAATATACATTTTGTACATTGAGCAGGCAAGTCTTATGGAGGTATCCATGTTTTTGGAATGTCATCAGGTGCATTGTTTAGAATTTAGAATTGTTCTTGTCCTTGTTATTATTCAAAAGGGGTGGGGTTACCCAGGGATTGTTGCATTCTAGAACTTTGTAGATGATGTCATATTACACAGTGCCCCTTTAAAGAAAGGGGTAGGATTAAATACGTTTATACTTCTTCCTATACTCCTTTTCAGGCATATCAATTTAATATATGTAATTTGTTCTGTTTTTTCTTTTTTGTGAAATAAATAATCTAAACATATTTTTTTAGTATTGTTTTTTCATGCTTTTAATTTTTTGTATTTTTGATATGTTTGAAATAAATTGAATCAATCAATCAAACACTGGATTTTTTTAAATAACTGAGATCTAACAAAAGGGAATGAATACTGTACACCAGAATTCTCATTACATGGGGAGGAAATGTTTACAGCTTTCAGTGATATTTTTTCAGAGAAGTTTATTTGAAATGTGTCCAGAGGTGTGTCCAGGTTTGTCCTCACAGATTATGGATCTGAAATTGAAAATGCTACATTTATGCTAAGTTTAAATATGAGACAGTTGAAGATCATTATAAGAAGGGTGTCAGATACATTTGCACTGGCTTTTAATACACGTTAAGTTTAAAATCTTCACATTTTTATAATGCTCATATTTAGTGTGTGATTGTATATTACCCATGTTGCTCATATTTGTTCATTTTTAATTAACAAATAGATATTTCATAAACATGGGGCGCTCCGGTGGCGTAGTGCATACTATGTGGACTGAGTCCTTGTCACAGTGATCGCGGGTTCAAATCCGACCCGTGGACCTTTACTACATATCACCCCCCCCCCCCCCTCTCTCTCTCTCTCTCTCTCTCTCTCTTCCTCTCTCTCTCTCTCTCTCTCTCATCTCTCTCTCTCTCTCTGTCTCCCCATTTCAACTCTGTTTCTCTCCATACTATCAAATAAAGCTTGAAAATGCAACAAAAAAAATCTGAAATAAACATTGACTTAATTTGATTATCCTCATAACCATTTGACATCTAACTGATCAAATCTCTTGTTACAGAGATCTTGCCTTGTAGCACCTTAAGCGGCATATCACTCAAAGTGCCCATGCATGGAAACAGCCTGTCCGTAAAATAGTGTGTGAAGGTGTGTATGTGTGCGTTCGTATCAGGATCAAAGAACAGCAGTTTCCCCCTGTTCCATTCCATATGCACCCTGATCTTCTGGAGTTTCTTCTTCACTCGTAGAATAGTCTGCGGGAGTCCTAGCAAGCGAGCGCTGTATCTGCCATTGTAGAACTCTATTTGCCAGAACCCAGATTTTACGCGTCCCTTGTCCTGGACAGATTCCGCGGCCACACCAACGAACCAGGCTGAATTGTCTCCAACCTCGACGTCCCAGCTGTAGGTGCCCGATGTAAAGCCCTCGCTGCCCCACACGGAGCGGTGGTAGTCAATCCTCTCCGGGTTCTCTGGAAGCTCCTGTATCGCTCCACAACATCTCACGCTGGTCAGATCTTCAGACACGATGAAATGTCTGTTGGCGGAGTTTGGGTCCAGGATCACAGGAGTGTAGGAGACCTCCTCCTTCATCTTGGTCCAGATGTTGAAGGCCAGGTTGCCCAGGTGTTTGGCCTCGTCTATCAGAGCTCCAGAGACCAGCTGTGGATCATCCAGCAGGGGGCGCTGCTGGACCCTTTCCACTGCAGCCTTGTAGTTCTGCAGGAATGAGACGTCTTCAGCTCTCAGCTGCTCCTCTGTGGCTCTGACTGTGTCTGAAAGAGCCTCTATCTCTCTTATAACAGCCTCCATCTTCTCCTTCATCATCTGGGTCTTCTGCTCCTCTTCCTCCCTCAGTGCAGAGATCCTGGCCTCCTCTTCCTCCTCTAGGAACTGGTGAAGCTTCTTAAACTGATCCTTAATCTGTGTCTCTGTGCGTTGGGCCTGGTCCGTAATGTGTGCTGCTGTAATATCACAGTTTAATTTAAAATGTTCAAACACCTCCAGTTTCTCCTTCACCGGCATCAGAAACGTCTGCAGCTCTTTTTTGCGATCCTGCACAAATTCATGGATGGGTCTGAACTTATGGTTGTTGTGTGTTTTTGAATCCCTGCAAACGAGACACACCGGCCGCTGATGGTCCAGACAGAAGAGTTTGAGTTTCTCACAGTGGAGAACGCAGAGAGCCTCGGAACCCGCGGAGGCAATCTGATCTCTCTCCAATAGGAAAGTCTCACACAGGTTCTTTAGTGCCAGGTTACAGGGCGGGTCGCTCCTTGACAACCGCCTCTTACAAACCGGACATTCCTGTACGGGCTTGTCCTGCCACCAGGTCTGCAGACAGAGTTTGCAGAAGCTGTGGCTGCACGACAACACACGGGGTCTTTGAAGATCTCCTGGCAGATAGGACAAGACAGGTCCTCCTCCGATCGGAAAGACATGTGGGCTCCCTGAGTAAAACAGAACAGGTTGTACAGAATGTTACACAAGGAAGGAAATCAGTCAGTCAGTCAGTCAGTCAGTCAGTCAGTCAGTCAGTCAGTCAGTCAGTCAGTCAGTCAGTCAGTCAGTCAGTCAGTCAGTCAGTCAGTCAGTCAGTCAGTCAGTCAGTCAGTCGTCAGTCAGTCAGTCAGTCAGTCAGTCAGTCAGTCAGTCAGTTTAGTCAACCCGAGGCTCGTTTTACATACTCTAGACATGTGGGTCCCTGAGTAAAACAGAACAGGTTGGACAGAATGTTACACAAGGAAATCAGCCAGTCAGTCAGGCAGGTAATCGTGGCTCGGCTTACATACTCTAGAAAGTTCCCTACCCTTTCATTAAAGTGAATTTAAGTTACTGAGAGGTATTTTTCTAGCTTACTTTGACAGTCCGTTTAAAGGTGCAGTGCCCAGCAGTATGTCCTGCCCTCAAGGGAAGTTGTGGGTCGGGTCAGAATGAGATTCCTTTCGTCGGTGTCTGTGTGTGCGACTGTGTGTATCTGTGCGTGTCCCTACCTGATGAGGTAACAGGACTCTTCTTCCTGGTTTGTTTGACTTGGAGGGGGGAAGGAGGGGGGAGGAGGGGGGTGGAGTTTACACTGGTAATCCGGTTCAAATGCTTGAATGAAATTTGGCACGAGTTCCCTATTGAAAGCACAGTAAGGTTTATATTAGTCAATAACAGCAGTAAAACACAATCTATTTCCATTGTTATATTCTCTTTGATATTTCAAGGCACGGCAAGTTTATTTATAAAGCACAATTCAGACACAAGGCCATTCAATGTGCTTTAAAGGGGCATAAAATAGTTAGTTAGATAGAAAAAAAAAGAAAATTCATTAAGATTAGACATTAGAAATTGCATTTGTGTCCTTATAGGCTGATGGAAGACCAAGTTGTACAATTAGATACATCCATGAGCATGTATAACTTGAATATATAGGTTAGTTTGCACAAATATATACATGTAAATAACTTTTATTGAACTACACAAAGAATTGTGTTGTTGTTGACAGCAGAGTAAAGTTTTATTTAAAAAAAAATGATGGACAAAATCTAAATTGAAATAAAGTCAAAATCATCCTTTAAAATCCAACAGTTTAGTAAAAATCTTTCTTTATCAAAAGGCCTCTAGCGAAAATAACCTCATCTCAACTTTAATTGATTTAAATGGATGTTAGCATTACTATTTCTGTGGAGACTTGAAAACTGCCTAAAAACACTTCTCCTCAGACTGCACTTTGACAAAAAAATAAATAAAATAAAATGCACTTGTTACATCTCCATGTGGCACTTTGTAGTTTGGTTTATTTGAAGCTATATTATTTATGTGATTATTGTTCATTCAAAAGGCCTCTAGCGAAAAGAACCTCATCTAAATCAAATCAAATCAAATCAGTTTTATTTGTATAGCCCAAAATCACAAATACATTTGTCTCAGTGGGCTTTACATTTCATACAATATGATATATGATACAATATGACACCCTGCCCTCTGAATGACATCTGAACTTTAATTGATTTAAATAGATGTTAGTCAGCATTTCTATTTGTGTGGGAACTTTGTTTATAATCATAGTAAAAGGTGACAGGAGCGCAGATATGTCACAACACGATAACAATCAATGAATGCCCACAATCTTTTCCATCGAATTCTCTCAGTCACACCTAACGTGAGTTCCTGGAACCACTATGAAAACATTTTGATATTCTTGTTGAAACAGAACACTGGGGCGCGTTGTACAAATAACATTGTACGGACAAAGTAGGACTGATCCTAACAAACATGGTGAAATTATAGGTAATATGACGTGTGTACAGACATATGTTACATATTTAAATGTTGCTGAAGACTCACTTTTTTGCATTGGCCTTTAACACAAGTTGAGACTTTGACACTCCTCCCTTTATTTTTCTCATGTTTCTTATCTGTTGTTTGGTATTGTGTCTTGTACAGCACTTTGGTCAACTGATGTTGTTTTAAAATGTGCTATAGAAATACATAGTGCCCCTGACTCCTGGAACAGCCTACAACATACAATTAAAATAAATACACTCATAACTGTTAACCAATTTAAAATGATTAATTATTAATCAGCCCCTCTACACTTGTAACTGTTTTAATTAGGCTATTATCTCTTTCATTCAATTGATCTGAATGTTTCAAATTGTTGTTGTCTGTGTGTGTGTGTGTGTGTGTGTGTAAACTTGTTGTGTATTCTCATTGTATATTGTGTATCTGTACAAACTCGACGTCATTGTAAAAGAGGGTCATCACCCCTCAATTGATCTTTCGAGGTTAAATAAAGGAAAATGAAAAAAATGTTAATAAAGGTGGAGTCTGTGATTCTGGAGATCGTTTGTGTTTGTTTTCAAAATAACCTTTTAGTCAAAATCAGTGAATATCTCCTCTGTGTCCGCTACCTGTCTGTATTGTCAATATATCAGTCTGTTGTGTATTCTGTGTATTCTATACTTGATGTATTTTAAATCTTGCCCCTGTAAAGCACTTTGAATGGCCTTGTGTCTGAATTGCGCTATAGAAATAAACTTGCCTTGCATTGCCTACTACGTCATTCCTATTCTAGCTAATCAAAGGCCTTTTGTTGTCAGTGTTAAGTGGCTCAAGTTTCCATCAGCACCTCAACATTGACTAAATCACTCGTCTCTGTCATTGTAAACACACTGAAACTCACTCACTGATATGACTGCTCAACTGCGTATTATTAAACTAGCCATTGGTTTACTGTGTAAGTGATTTAAACATGAGGCATTAAAGCTGGGGTATATGATTTCTGATTGGTCAAAATTAACATGAGCTGTACACTTTGACCAATCAGTGCGAGGCTCCGATTCTTTGTTCTTATTGGCTGTTGGGACTGTCCATTCACTTTCCGTGGGTCTACATGAAACAACATTGCATTAAACATTCAGAAACATACAACCAAAAGTAAAAAAAACACAAATATTACAAACATATATGACATTTATTTAGAAACAAAAAATAACTCTAATAAGAGAAAATCTAAACTTTTAGGACATTGACTGTGGTACAAATGTGATCTTCTGGGGTCGCTCCGGTGGCGTAGTGAATAGAGCGCGTACCATATTGGCTCCGGCCTTCGTTGCAGTGGTCGCAGGTTCAAATCCAACCTGTGGACCTTTACTGCAGGTCATCCCCTCTCTCCCTCTCTCTCTGTCTCCCCATTTCAACTCTGTACTATCTAATAAAGCTTGAAAATGCCCAAAAATAATCTAAAAAATAAATAAAAAAATACATCAAGTATCCAAGATGTTAAATTACTACTTAAGTAAACTATCTAAACACTGAACAAACTTCATTGTCATAATGTAGTGAAACTGTTTTACTAGGCTGCAGCTTTTAGTCCTAGTCGAGGCAAAACCTCAATCTCAATCTAGACTAATGTGTTTGTGTGTTTATGGGGCAAACCATTTCCTGTGGGTGTGTTGTGAATGACTGCGTTGTGTGAAATCATGTTGTCACATCTCTGGCTTCCAAGTAACCAATGCCAGACAAACATCTTTGCACGCACACACACACACACACACACACACACACACACACACACGCACCACACACACACACGCACGCACGCACGCACGCACGCACGCACGCACGCACGCACGCACGCACGCACACACACACACACACACATTTTGAAAGCTCCTTTTTTATGGCTTACTGTTTTCAGATACCTTTGTCTGACACTTGAGTGATTCATGTCTCTAATGCTGTGTGTGAAGATCCTTTGTACGAATACCTTTCACACACACGCACACGCACACGCACACGCACACGCACACACGCACACACACACACACACACACACACACACACACACACACACACACACACACACACACACACACACACACACACACACACACACACACACACACACACACACACACACACACACACACACACACACACACACACACACACACACACACACACACACACACGCACACACACCAGGAAAGCATTAAGGAGGGTGGGACTTGTTTTGCTTGTGTCTCTCTCTCTCTATCTCATTGGTTGGCTTTCGACCAATCACGTTGCTTGTGGTCTAACTTATAGCATGTTTTGCTCTCAATAGTCAAACCAGACAAATTGTGAAGCCCACACAGTTTCACTTCCCCTTTCTAGACTCCTCTGTTGCTTTTATTGACAAGAACAAACGTGATATCAGGACCTGTTTGCAGTAGCAGACTCTACACGTACAGGTAAGACAAAAACTATTTTAAACTGTTATTTTGCTCACACCTAGTCGCATACCTGAGAAAGGCTTTACATAGAGCTCTGGAAAAAAATTAAGAGACCACTCCAAATGTTCAGTGTCTCTCGTTTTACTGTTTCTAGACATATGTTTGAGTAGAATGAACATTTTTGGTTTTATAATATAAACTACTGACATAATTTCTACCAAATTCCAATACATTTTTTGTCATTAAGAGCATTTTCAATAAGTTATGTAGAGATGAAGATTTAAGAAAAAAATCTTAATTTTTTTCTGGAGCTGTATATTGAGATTTTGGTGGGAAGTATCCTTACTTTTTTTTTAAAAGTCTTTATTGAGCATGTTAAAAATAATACAAACAAAATAAAACGAATGAGCAGTAAAAAAAATAATAATAAGATAAATGGGATCCTCATGATCCTAAGCAACACATACATAACTCAAATAATATAGTTCATGTTCAAAAGGGACAGGAAGAAGCTACGAAAAACCTTTCTGGTCCTACCCCCTCTTATTTTTTTATAGTTTTTCACAAGAAACAATACATGTTTAGTTTGAATCAGTCGGTGTCTATGATGTTTGGCTCGTGGGTTAAACTAATCAAAACTTTAAAGGTGTAGTGAGTGGTTTTGAAGACTGTTAGTTGTCTTAATCACTTTTAACACATTAAAACAACAATAGTAAACTAAAACTACAGGTAAGAAAAATGCTATTTGAAACTGTTATTTTGCTCACACCTTAGCTGCATACCTCAGAGGCTTTACATGTATTGACATAAACAAAACAGGATTCCTTTATTTGAAAGCTTAAAGAACAGTATGAATGACATAGTTAGGTCATTAAAGGTACAGATCTGACTTTCTTGGCTTGTTCCAGACACTGTTTTGATGAGATTCTGGTAAAATTATCCTTATTATATATTATTTTATACGTTGTGAAGACTCACTTTGTTTTGCATTGGCCTTTAACACAAGTTGAGACTTTGACACGCCTCCCTTTATTTTCTCATGTATCTTATATGTTTTGTATTGTATCTTGTACAGCACTTAAATGTGCTATAGAAACAATTTTGACTTTGACTTTACTATCCTTACTTTAAAGGTGTAGTGAGTAGTTCTGGAGACTGTTTGTTGTCTAAATCACTTTTAACACATACAAACAACTATAGTAAAAATACAGGCACAACTTGAGCTAATATTAGCAGTCAAACATAGGCTACGAGACATGTGAAAAGTATAACTACTCATTGTAAGTAAAAGTCCCTATTACAACTGCTTTTTTTATTGATGTGTTACAGTGAACTTTGTATCGGTTGTTGCATCAATAATTAACACCACAGAATCGGAGATCATAGTTTGATCTCCTGTTTGAGTGTTAGAATATAAATGTATTATAGTAAGAAGCACCTGCCGAAATATTATGTTAATTTTCCATCTGATTTTGCGTTTGAGGTCGGCTAAACCAAAAGTTATTGGTAAAACAAACAGGAGCCTTTCTAAAAAATGTCCTACCATCGTTGCCGATATTTAACATATTGCAATTTTTTTTCAATATTAACACCAGCATATATGTGTTCCTTCACAACATAGTCATTTAATTCAGCTTCTATCTCAAAAAACAAGTAAAAGGGTGCAGTTACACTTTAAGTAGTGTTTTCGCCAATGCCGTGCACCATTGTTTTGTTTTGTTATTATTTGAATGTTGTGCTCCATACCATGTACTATGGTCGAGAGACGTAAACAAATAAATGAAATGAAATTAAATAAATGAAAATCAAGCAGGAGCATTGAGGATTTTTCTTCACTTTTTTTTATATTTAAATGTGTTGAAAGAATAGGTTAGGCTCATTTGTCTCTATAAATTGAGACAGAGACACTTTCTTTGCCAACGAGTTAAAGGCGGCTAGTTTGAGTTCATATAAAGAGTTTGCATGTTCAAGATACTGATGTTAACGCCTTGTTTCATGAGCTTATCTCACATTATCTTAATATTAAAATTCAACTTCCAACCAGTCGAATACATTTCAAATGTTTACTGTAGATTCTAAACCACTTTACATTTGCTTTACATATACAATTTGCAAACAGCAACTTCTACTGACAGTCTTATCTGCCTTTACCTAATACATACAACTTTATATTATTCTAATAACCCATAATACTGCTTACAGGTTGACACATTATTTAAATCTATCATGAGTACTTTGAATAACTTTTAAGAACTGACCACATTTTATTGTAGAATTATATTGCAGGATTTTCATCTATGTTTGCCACTTTCACTCATGTAAGAGATTAAGTGCTGAAAAATAACTTTGTTCATATACAGCTCCGGAAAAAATTAAGAGACCAGTCTGGATTTTTCTTAAATCTTCATGTCTGTATTACTTATTGAAAATGCTCTTAATGACAAAACATTTATTGGAATTTGGTAGAAATGTTGTCAGTAGTTTATAGTATAAAACCAAAATCTTCATTCTACTCCAAACATTATGCCTATAAGTAGTAAAACGAGAGACACTGAACATTTGGAATGGTCTCTTAATTTTTTCCAGAGCTGTATATGTTAGTATTGATTTAAGTTCAGGTCAGTTAGCCTGAAGTTGCTTTTACTGTACTCAAGTATTCCCATTCTATGCTACTCGTAACTTCTATTCCACTTACTTAAGCACTTACATGTTACAACTATATGCAGCACTTACATGAATGTGTGGCACTTTGTAGTTTGGTGTATTTGAAGCTATAGTGCTTACATGATTCTTACTGTTCTGAGTTTGTACCTTCATGGTTGAATCATGCACTTATTTGATAAAAGCGTCAGCGAAATAAAATTTACTGTTATGTACATATAATCAATATTATTAAATAATGTTGTACTTTTAAAATAAGGCCACTTTGTAGAAAGATATATTGAATACAAAATATGAACAACAAATACATAATGTACTGTATAGAATAGGCTACAACAGCAGAGAATGAGGAAGTTCAAACCATAGACATGTAAAGATTATATGTCTATGGTTCAAATGAGGAAGCTTCACCATAATCATGTCATCTGTCTGGAGCGGAAGAGGAAGTATAGTGCACTGTCATGAGAAGAGCGTGAGAACATGTTCACATCATCCATTATTTACACAAGAAGATCCACTGAAATCGAGATCTCTTTTTCTCTAATTTTTCTATTTGGGTAAAAAAAAATTACCCTTTTTTTTTATTTAGGCACAAGAAAATCACATACAAGGAATATCTGTCTCCTAGTTCGAATACAATAGAAATACACCATGCAAAACTTTACAAACTTTCACACAAAAATGAGAAGAGATCTGTATTTCCTTATCAAGAGAGACTTGTGTACAATACAAGATTAAACACACATAAATCAAAACAATTTAACACAAAATAATTATTTTCCTTTATTTAACCTCGAAAGATCAATTTTAGGTGTGACCCTCTTTTACAATGACATCGTGTAGCAAATACACAATATACAATAAAAATACAACAAGCTACACAAAGAGACAAGAACATTTGAAACATTCAGATCAATAGAATGAGCATATGTATAATATCACCAGCAGAATACTAACGGTTACATTAGTCTAGAGACAGTTTCATATAAAACGTGTCAGGGCAAAACACTGACAACTGATACTAGAGTCAGATTACCTCATCGTAAATATGACTGAGTTCTTAGGAAATGGTGATGCTGCTTTGTAAGGCTGTTATCACCGGCTCTATCTACATACAAACCAGTTTGACAACCTCCGCAAACCACACACACAAGGAAACAAACGGTTGTGTATCTCAATTCATCTGTGAAACCACAACCATTAACAATGGAGGGACAAGAGGTCAAGAAAATATACACGTTTAACTTCATGGATGCAGGAGTGCAACTACTTTTTTTTCAATTGAATTGTTATGATGAAATAAGAGAGTAAAGTATGTCCCAATAGTAATGCCTACTGCATCCTAACTAGATTATTTTTATCGTTGGATGTAGTATGTAGAATATAAAAAAGAAAGAGTATGCGATTCGGAACGCAACCTTAGTTCAAATACAGACTGGTTCCAGTTTAACTTAAACACTTGTTTTCTTTATCCACATACAGACACACTTTTCCAGTTAAACAAGTGGGTGGGCTCTATAGGGAAAACTTCACACACACACACACACACACACACACACACACACACACACACACACACACACACACACACACACACACACACACACACACACACACACACACACACACACACACACATACAGCTTTTATTTGGGACAGTATGGATTTAGGTCAGTTATTCACAAAGCCATTTCTTGCACAATGTTTAATCACGTATCAAACGGAAATTGTGAATTAAACCAAGTTTGAAGTTTGAATGGTGTCATGTGCACACACGCACGCACACACACACACACACACACACACACCACGCACGCA
>CM047518.1:25225158-25242658 GCA_026122265.1 Ammodytes dubius
GGACACTACGGCTAGCACCAAGAACGACCACACATACGACAGGTAACAGACAGACAGGCAGGCAGACAGACAGACAGACACACAGACAGACAGGTAACACACAGACAGACAGACAGACAGACAGACAGACAGACAGACAGACACACAGACAGACAGGTAACACACAGAAAGACAGACAGACAGACACACACACTCACGTCGTAGGCAAACAGAGGCACATGAGCGCACATTCACACAGACAGACAGACGCACACACGCACTCACAGATATTTTAAATTGGGCAGGGCACTTAGTCGCCACCTGGTGGAGAGATAAATCAATTAGTATTACTTTTTTTTTTTTAAGATATTTTTTGGGCATTTTTATGCTTTATTGATAGTGTAGAGAGACAGAGGTGAAACGGGGCAGAGAGGGGATGACATGCAGAGAACGACCGCGGGCGGGAATCGAACCCGGGTCTGCTGCTGGGCCCGGCCCGGGAGGGGACGCCTTACCAACTGAGCTAAAGGCACCCCCACAATTAGTATTACTTTTATATCTGTCTCTTAATTATGAACTTGAAGTAATTGAATTTTAAAGAATTTTTATTTTTATTTTGACATTTTCTGCTTCAGGCTATTTATGTACCATAATAATATCAGTAAAATACATGTTTATCTCTGTTCAGGATCGTGGTTTACGGAGACGACATGCTCGCCGCTGTGAAGCCAAAATCTGCCAAACCCTTCAACTTCCAGAAGGCCTATAAACTCACCGAGGAGCAGGTATGGTATTATTTTTGCTTTTATTTACCCAAATGAGTTATTATTGTGTCGTTGTGTTAGGCATTGAATTTGAATTTGAATTTGAATTTTTTATTTTATTTCAGACATATCAAAAACAATACAAAACTAAATGAAAAGTATAAAAATACAATAAACAAAATTTATGTTTGAATGACTTCACAAAAAGAAAAAAAAGAAAACAAATTATCTGTATTGATGTGATATGCCTGAAAAGGAGCAGGAAGAAGTATACACTTATTTAATCCTACCCCTTTTCCATAGTAAAAAAAATAAAAACATTTATTATATTCGCTTCTTGTAATCCATAATCTCTATACAGTCTATCTATACAATTGGCGATACTAATTGTACATTGTGCTGTACATAAAACCATTAGTCTTATAGTCTGACCCTTTTTACTATCTATGGTCTGACCTAAGTTAGGCATGACAGAACAGGCTTTATACAATCACTAGATTCAAATTCAGGTTCTCCCTGGGTAAGCATTTAGACTGGCTTTGTAACAATGCTTTATAAGTTTAGCTATATATAGTATACAATATATCTTGCATCCTTACAATTCAAGTAGACATTTTAGCTTCATCCTTTTAATTTTTGCGTGTTGGGGTCATTGAACTAACATTTATCCTAACTCACATAATAGCTCATAACTGACAAAATATATTTTTAAATCATAACCAACTGTTTATATTTCCCAGGCTCTGAAAGTGAGCGACCATTATCCCGTGGAGGTGGTTCTGAAGCCCCTCAAACCGACAGCAGAGTCAGATGATGACGGTAACCGACACACTTACATACTCCTCACTGTTCTAATACTGCTGCTGTCAGTTATATATAAACTTTATTAAGGACTCAGATGGTCCACTCACATCCAACATACACACACACACACATAAAATACATTACTCAATAAAACACTGTACTAAAATAGGTGCAAGCTATCATGCCAATGCTTTCGAAGCCTGGATGTGAACCTATAGCCCAATCATAGGGTTGGTTAAGGCTATAATGATGCTATTTTCTGATACATCCAATCGACACATGAAATTGAACATTAACTTTCGTAACAGTGCCTGACATGTAGGTACATTAGAGGACACAAATAACTGGCTAGCACTGTGCCACCTAGGAACACGGAGCAACAAACTCATGGCATCATTATATGCCACTTTAAGCCTCTGCATACTTCTCACTCTGTAAGAGGACCAGAGACCAGAGTTATAATAGCAATGTGTGTAAGATGAATGTTTAGCTATTGTTAAAGGTGCTCTGAGGAACTTTTCAGTTTGTGTTAATTCTTGCACCCCCTTTGGATAAAAGCGGTAGTGTTTTTACTACGCCAGCTGTAGTTCCTGGGTGAGCGTATACCCATGACAAAGGCATCAAGATAAACTATATAAAAATAGCATTCTTTGCACTGATGGTCTCGTTTTGCTGTTACATGTAATTTATGATCATCAGAGGAAAACATTTGACTGTTTCAGAAATATTTAAAAGTTTCTCGTATAGTAGCACATTTTAAATGAGGGTTGTTTGTGTCTAATGTGAAATGAAACAACAATAAACAACCAACATGAAAACACTGAAGTATATATATACAGCTACAGAAAAAATTAAGAGACCAGTCTGGATTTTTCTTAAATCTTCATCTCTACATTACTTATTGAAAATACTCTTAGAATTTGGTAGAGCTGTTGTCAGTAGTTTATATTATAAAACCAAATTGTTCATTCTACTCAAACATATGCCTATAAATAGTAAAACGAGAGACACTGAACATTTGGAGTGGTCTCTTAATTTTTTCCATAGCTTTATATAGCCATTTTGTATTATTTCTCCTTGATGATTTTGATGAAGGCCTAGAGATGCTGCATTTTATACCATGTATTGTGTTTGTAGTGTGACGCCCCCTAGAGGCCAGGTTAAAACATTACATGCACCCACCTGTAAACTACTGTATAATCACTGTGTTTGCCTGTGCCTGTGTCACCACACCCTGCTGAAGGCTCAAGCAGACACACACAGTGCACTTTTAATGTCTTGCCAAATGAATAAAAGGCCTTTTTATTGTTTAAACCAACCCTGAATGCCTGGACTTGGATTTTTTTTATGATTTTATTTTGGTAATTCACCTCATATATACTTAGATATCCAATGAGAGCTGGACACACACAGTACATCAAGATATTATTAATCTCAGTGAGACTTTTTTTCCCCTGGTAAAATAAAAAATAAATTAAATAAAACGTTATCGCAGCCTTTCCTGGACTATATAGCAGCGCTGAAGTGACATTCATGACCTTATTAACTTTTTTATTTTTTGCTTAACATTTACCTTTAGTTTAAACAATGTCCTTACAAACCTGTAAAATATAGTATGCCATGTTATTTTATTTTGTCTTTATTTTGTGTGGTCACGTTTTCAGTTGTGTTTGTTCTTTAAAAAAAATCTAAAAAATAAAGTAAATAAAATAAAACAAACTTATTTTTCTCCTGGTTAAACATAGGTCAAATAAATAAATAAAATAAAACATTATCTTGTATTGTATTATTTTTAAGGTCTAGAAGAGGAGCTAGAGAAGCTTCATATAAACCCTCCAGTGTGTGATAGTGTGTCTGCAAACTTAGACTCAATGTGATAGCAGGATTAATCTTTTTATTTGAACGTTTGCTTCACAAAATCTCAAACTATTCCTTTTAAAAAATAACCCTTCCTAGCCAGTGCTGTTGTAGCTACCTGGACTCAATACAAATGTTTTCTAATTGTGTGTGAATATGTTGAATATCTTCTCTGTTTTTAATGTGTTGTCTGTGACTGTCTTGGCCAGGACTCTCTTGTAGAAGTGATTTTTAATCTCAATGAGACTTTTTTTTTCCTGGTAGAGTTCAAATAAAATAAAATAATAGAATAAAACATAATCAACTCAACTCATAAAACAATTTAGAAGCAAAACAACAATTAAAAATTCAGAAAAAAAAATTAAAAAAAAAAAAAAAAAAAAAAACTAATAAGCACAATGAATAAAATACACCATAGGACACTAAAACAAAATTAAGGTCTCATGCTGGGTTGAAAGCCAAGGAGTAAAAATGGGTTTTAAGACGTGTTTTAATCGTGTATTGTATTCTCTTTAAGGTCTAGAGGAGGAGCTAGAGAAGCTTCATATTAATGTTAACTGTTGTATGTGACTGTCTTGGCCAGGACTCTCTTGTAGAAGTGATTTTCAATCTCAATCTCAATGAGACTTTTTTTTCCTGGTAGAGTTCAAATAGAATAAAATAATAGAATAAAACATAATCGTGTATTGTATTTTCTTTAAGGTCTAGAGGAGGAGCTAGAGAAGCTTCATATTAACGATCAGCCTCGACCTCGACCGGCGGACGAGAAGGAGAGTCTCCTGGATCTACAGAGAGGAAACCTTCTGCTGGAGAGACAGAAGCTACAACTAGAGATCCACATCCTACAACTCAAGGCCGCCAAGCTGAGCAGCGGGGATTAACACACACACAGACAGAACGACGGACAGACAGACAGACAGACAGACAGACAGACAGAATGACGGACAGACAGACAGACAGACAGACACACACACACACAGACAGATAGAGAGAGGCAGACACACACATACACACAGACAGACAGACAGAATGACGGACAGACACACACACAGTCAAACCTTCTGCTGGAGAGACAGAAGCTGCAACTAGAGATCCACATACTACAACTCAAGGCCGCCAAACTGAGCAGCGGAGATTAACACACACACACACACACAGAAACGAGACACACACACACACACAGACAGAATGACGGACAGACACACACACAGAAACGAGACACACACACACACAGACAGGCAGACACACACACACACACACACACACACACAGTCAAACCTTCTGATGGAGAGAGAGAAACTACAACTGGAGATACCCATTCTACGACTAAAGGCCGCCAAAATGAGCAGTGGAGATTATAATGTTAAGCCAATGAACCCTAACCCTACACACACACACACTCTCTCTCTCACACACAGACACGCATGCACACAAACACACAAACTAACTACACTGTTAAACCTTCACTCATCACCCACTGGACCAAACTGGCAGACCAACTGTAGCTGAGGAGACTTTCCTGGACTGCTGCTGCTCAAAACCGCCTTGTTTTAACTTCTGACTGAATAATAATGATAAGGCTGTGAAGTTGGTTGTGTGTTTGAGTGTGTGTATGAAATGTAAAAATATGTAAAGCGCCTTGTGACCCTGGTCTGTGAAGGGCGCTATATAAATAAAGCTTACTTACTTACTTATACGGAATTCAAATGATTTCAACAACATTATTTTGACTTATCCAAATGACCGATGTTATTTAATTTTGACTGATATTGAATATCAAAATTATTCTTCCTCCTAGGTGTAATGAATGTGAATGGGGTTTTGCTGTAATGTCATTTTTTCGCCTAGTCAAAACTGAATCGTGGGTATCTGCAAATAAATTATCACGATCCATGATTTATTTTTGTGATATCTAAAACCTTATCTTGATCATTCAGAATGCCAGTTCAAGATATGTTTGACATTGTTTTGACTATTCAAACTGAATGAATGTGGATTTTTACCCGTTTCCTAAGTGCTCAAGCTGTAAGGACTGACAAATTACACCTTGAAGCGGAAGGCCAGTCAATTTCTTTCTACTTTTAGAGTTAACAAACTTTTTTCTGTAAGCAGTGTCAAAGCTATTTGTCAGTCAGATGTGTATGTTGTTCTTTTTAATATCATAGTTTTCTGTATGCTATGTCTCAGCTTTTAATAAAAAAGGAAAACTTCATTCCGAAATGTGAATTTAAATTGTTTGTTGGTTGAGATTCTTTGTGGAGCTGCTAAAGTGCTACAATCTTTCAGTTTGTGATACAAGCCTGAAAATTGGCATGAGCCGTCTCCATGGATCACTTGACAAGGAAATTGTCAGAGAGAAAAAAAAATGTTAATGACAAAACCCCAATACATTTCTATGAGAAATTTTCAAATTCACAATTTCAAATGTCTTGGACAATTTTATCTTGTCAAGGGACCCATGGAGACTCATGCTCATGACAATGTTCACGCTTGTATCATCAACTGAAAGATTCTGACGAAAAATAAGCCCTTACCCGCTCCACTATCTTGGACTAATTCCTTTCCCAAATAACCGAGATGAAACATGACAGTCATTACAAAAAAACTTTATTAATATCCCCCGGGTTTACAATACAACAAAACTCAGAAGAAAACAAAAAAAAAATTAGTTGGCGGTGGATTTGTATTTTTGACAGTTTTAGAACAGCGGACATATTTTATTAAATTTTTTCTAAATCTGTAGACCTTCAAACTTGGATTTTAAAAGATTTGGGGTCAGTATGTGAAGATTTGATCAAACTTAACAACAAAATATCACAGTGTGGAACTTCTTTTCTAATTTACAAGCCTTTAGGGAGTTAGGATGTTTGTGTACCAGGCCAAGAACATTTTTCAATATTTCACCGTCCTCAAAAAATCCTTTAAAATCATACAATTCATTTTTCTGTACATTTCACTGGTGGAGGTGGTAATCACACCAGGGCAGGCTCTCTCTCTCTCTCTCTGGTTTGGTGTTTTTATTTAAACAAAGCAAAACTTCTCAACCGACGTACACACACATTGCAGACGCAGGACGTGACGCCTAGGAGCTATAACAAACACCATCTTCCAATTCCGATTCCCATTTTATTTTTATTTTTTTACTTCTTGCCGGATTTCTTGATGCCACCGCTCGCTGTAGGAAGACAAGAAAAAAAAAAAAAAGGGGATTTAGTCTATGGTATCATTTCATAATGATGACGATTCTCGTGCACATATTCGCCTTGTCATGCTGAATGCTCACTTCTTTGCCTGGGAACAATTTCAGCATTTTCCCCCTTGAAGCCACACATTTTTGAAACTGTAGACTTATTTTTTTAACTTGTGCTTTTCCGAAAAACTCAAGAATAGTATGAGAGACTAAATATATAAATTGGGGAAAAAAAAAAAAAAAAAAAAAAAAAAAAATCGCGATTTGAATAAGCGAGAATTGTGCAGCCCTAATAAACATCCATATACACCACTTACTTAAAGGTCTTATGTATTTTATCTCAAAGCACTTCGTAAACCGTTGTTTTAAAGGTGCTATGATAATCAATATATTATTATCAGATACACATCCATATACACCACTTACTTAAAGGTCCCTTTCCTGACGCTTTGGTCTTCAACGCCTCCAAAGCCTTTGCATCTTCCTTCTGCTTCTGCTTGAAGGCCATCTCATCCTGTGGACAAACAAGAGAAATATTTACAATCAACTTACAGCTGTGTTTGTAAAGCCATACTAACGTCCTACTCACTCATGTTGACGTCAATTTGAGTATGCGTGTATTAACTTAAGGCTGTATTAACTTAAGGCTGCTCCTCCCCAGATGCAGAACCAACAGACTAAAAAACTCATTTGTCCATCGTGCCATCACACTCCACACATGGAGGGAGGAAGGGGGTGGCTGATGCAACATAACCGCAACAGCTTGCATAATCTATTTATTTATTTATTAATACACACTAAGATCAAACAGAGATATAAATTAATAATTGGGGCGACTGTGGCTCAGTTGGCAGAGCGGGTCGGCCGATGATCAAAGGGTTGGAGGTTCGATCCCCGCCCTGCCACCTGTGTCATGGTTGTTGTGTCCTTGGGCAAGACACTTCACCCACCTTGCCTCGTGTGAATGTAGATAGTTAGCCTGCTATCGGTGTATGAATGTGTGTGTGAATGGCAACGTGTAAATGGGAACAGGTCTCCCTTGCAAAAGAGTCTTCGGACTCAATGGGATATACCTGTATAAATAAAGGTTAAAAAAAAAAATAAAAAAAAATAACTGTTGCTAACATCTGCTGCTGCTGCTTCTTTTTAAAATGTATTTATAAATATAAATCTGCATTTTTCTTTTTTACCATGTATATTGATGCATTTTAGTGACTTGCTTGTGTCTTGTATGTACTACAGCTGCTGCTGGATTTTTGAATTTCCCTGAAGGAACACTCCCAAGGGATCAATAAAGTGTCTATCTATCTATCTATCCAAAAAACTACCGTACTGTCTAACGATCGTCTTTAGTTTGGGCTGCAACTAACATTTTTTTCAACCTTTATTTATACAGGTAAATCCTATTGAGACCGGCTGTTACCATTTAAACGTTACCATTCACACACACAGTTATAGAGTTTACTGTGACACATAGAAAATAATGATTATATTATTAATCATATCAACAACTGATGAGGAAAATTATTATCAATTCAGATGAGCGTCACACTTACGTCATCGAGGTCCTTGACAGGTCCTTTCTTGGGCGCCTTCAGTGGTTTCTTCTTGCCTCCTGAGGAAATAAAATTAAAAAAACGAATTATTTAAATAGCTCAAATGTCTATTAAAAAAAGGAGCTGTAGAATTGTGCAGTGAACAAGATCAAAAACGGTGCTATGATATACAGATTTGGAAAATTTGTTAAAAAAAAGATGCTACTGTTTATTTTGAGTCTTGAAAACTGCAACGTCATAAAAGGGATCGATAAAAACCGGCTCCCATGTCTTTGCATTTTTAAGACGAAAGGAAGACATTTCAGGCCTTATTTTATAGATTAATTAATTCAACACCCTTTTAAAGATCTGTACGAACCTTGTCCTTCGATACAACGGCTTTGAATCATACAATGAATAGTGGGTTTGCGCGTAAATAACAAGTATAAAGGGGCAAAACAATCGGTCCTGGTTTTGTCTTAATGCTCACGTAATGGACGATAATTTATTAGCCGAATGTTGCAGACGGTCGCAGTGACTAGAACATTGTTTAAATATATTGTCTCTTATTTATATCGCTGCCTACTACATAAAAAACAATTATTTATAGATTGTTCAATCTAGTTTGGTCATAGAAGGAGCACGCGCCCTCTTTAGCAGCCGTTGGAAGCTAAACGTCTGCATTTTGTTACGCTAAAATTATCTTTTCAGACGACCTGAATGTGTTACCAATGGATTGAACCAACTCCTTACCTTCTCTGCCTGACATTTTGTTGATAAGTTGGGTCTCAGCGGATTGAAGTAAAATAATGAAACGTATTTTTGTCGCAGCTACAATCGCTTGTCTGGTCTTTCTTGATCCGCGCTGTAAGGACCCTGAACCGCTCTGACCCGGAAATAGAAGGCTGTTATATGCCTGATCGAAAAGTCACCCGGCTGTTTCATTTGACACATTTGACATCAGGATGCTAACTACTTAGCCTAAAACATTGGATACATCATGTGACATGTGTGCTTCGACAACATTGAAGAAACAAGGTATATTGATTTGTATTATAGCGTGTTTTATGCCAAGTCGATAACAATATTTTGTATAGGCTCTTGACCTTTTTGACGCGACTATAAAGTTAGTTTACCTCTAGCTGTCAATGTTAGCAACATGGAGCTACCATGAAGCTAGTTGGGAAAACAAAACTAAAGTCACTTAACCTTGGTACATCTGCTATATATGTTATTATTATGTAGTTAGGCCCTGTACACTGCACATTTTCCTTCTGTCTGTTTGGTTATTCATATGATTTAACTGTAAGTATGTCTGGAATATTGATTATTTTGATGGCAGTTGATTCCCTATGGTTGGTTCATTCATTATGCTGTCAGTATATTTTATATACTATATGTGTCAGACATGTACAAAGATACAATACGTCTATAACGTCTAAATCTATTTCGATACGGCAGCAAAAGGGACAGAGTAGAAGAGAAAAGGGCATAATAATAAATAGCAAACAAATATTAAATAAATAGAAAAAAGTATACAGGGATTTAATGGACATTGAACAGTGAGAAGATAAAATCCATATTAGTCATGGGTTTGACCCCCAGGTTGTTAACTCTGTAGGCTCTTGTAATATTGAAGTTGGCAAGTTGTGTTTTATAGATGTTTGATCTATTGTTTCTACTAGGTGTAAGTTATAACATTTCATACAAATTGAAGTCGTATGAATGTGTGTGTGTGAATGGTAACGTGTAAATGGCAATGGGAACAGGTCTGCCTTGCAAAAGAGTCTCCAGTCTCAATGGGATTTACCTGTATAAATAAATGTTTAAAAAAAATAAAAAATAACTGTAAATCTTAGTTGCATCCCAAACTAAAGAGGATCATCATTAACACAACAGAACAGCTCTATCCAATAATAAACAAGATGCCTTTTTTTTTTTTTAAGATTTTTTTTTGGGCATTTTTATGCTTTATTGATAGTGCAGAGAGACAGAGGTGAAATGGGGCAGAGAGGGGAGTGACATGCAGAGAACGACCGCGGGTGGGAATCGAACCCGGGTCTGCTGCTGGGCCCGGCCCGGGAGGGGGACGCCTTACCAACCGAGCTAAAGGCGCCCCCCAAGATGCCTTTTTTAACCTCTTCAACATGATCAATCTTATTTTTTTACTGTACTTCTCCCAGGTGCCTGTCCCAGTGTTGGCTCTGTAGCTGAGGTGAAAGTGAACCTCTAACGGTCTTCTGACTCCTGCCATCAATGAGGTACGTGAGCACAGTGTAGTCTAAGGTGACCTGAGATTTTTCAGCTGGATCGACATATACAGTCCCGGTTAAAAAATTAAGAGACCAGTCTGGATTTTTCTTAAATCTTCATCTCTATATTACTTATTGAAAATGCTCTAAATGACAATATTTTAATTGGGAATTTGGTAGAAATGTTGTCAGTAGTTTGTATTATAAAACCAAAATGTTCATTCTACTCAAAAATAAGCCTATAAATAGTAAAACGAGAGACACTGAATATTTGGACTGGTCTCTTAATTTTTTCCAGAGCTGTATATTAACACAGACGTGAAGCTGGGTTTAGTTCAGTTTATATTTCACATACTGTAACAATACAAAAACACATAGTGACGATTATCAAACATAAAACTAAGCGGTTGAATATTGGATGCAATATAATTTAAAAAAATGTATATAAAAATAAAATAAAACAATGAATAACATTATCATTACATCTTGACTGTATTAGGTACAGAGGAGCCCAGATAACATACTTTAGAAATCACTGCTAACATGTAAACTAGCATTGTATTATACCATGGAAAAAACAAACAAAGGATTAAACGTTTTCTTGACTGTATTAGGTACAGAGGATAATAATAAAAATTACAAATAAATTAATAAAAAAATACAAAGGATACCATTATCATTAGATCTTGACTGTATCAGGTACATGAAAAATTAAAAAAAATAATGAAAAAAAATAATTAATTAACAATATTTTGACTGTATTAGGTACAGAGGCGCCCAGATAACAGACTATAGAAATCACTGCTAACATGTAAACTATTATTGTATTATACCATGGAAAAAACAAACAAAGATTAACGTTTTCTTGACTGTGTTAGGTACAGAGGATAATAATAAAAATTAAAAATAAATTAATAAAAAATAAAAAAATACAAAGGATAACATTATCATTACATATTAACTGTATCAGGTACATGAAAAATGAAAAAAACAATGAAAAAAAAAACAATTAATTAACAATATTTTGACTGTTAGGTACAGAGGATAATAATAATAAAAAAAAATAATAATAATGAAAAAAATAAATAATAATAATTAACAATATTTTGCCTGTGTTAGGTACCGAGGGGCCCGGATCTGCCTGTGGGCTCATGGCTCCTGCTGTCTGTCTCAGCCCGGGTCTCTGTCCTGGAGAATATCTCTGGTCCGAAGATACAGCGCCCAACCTCCTCCTCTTACCCCTCCACCACCACCTGCTTCCCCCCAAAAACAACCCATTACCCCCCCATCCACAGACCCTGTTACCCCCCCTCCCACTGACCCCCTCCCCTCTGAAGAGAAGGGCAGAGCAGAGGTGGTAAAGGAACGTGCCGTGGCTGCTATACAGGTAAAAGAAAAAACCCCGGCATACAATAAATAGGGCTGTAACGAAATTAATGAAATTTGTCACAATGATATGCTTTGGGTTTGGATGGGTGGGAGCGGAGGGGGGATTGTTTTTGCGTGTATGAATATATCGGGGTGTGTCGTGGAGGGGGGGTTTGTTTTAAGCACTTTGTGTTACATTTACTTGTATGAAAAGTGCTCTATAAATAAAGTTTGCTTGATTGATTGATTGTAACGATATATTACTCTGGGGCGCTCGGTTGGTGTAGTGGATAGAGCGCGTACCATATTGGCTCCGGCCTTCGTTGCAGTGGTCGCGGGTTCAAATCCGACCCGTGGACCTTTACTGCAGGTCATCCCCCCTCTCTCTCTCTGTCTCCCCATTTCAACTCTGTACTATCTAATAAAGCTTGAAAATGCCACACAATGAATAAAAAAGACATTATGCCAATGGTGGAAGAACAAACTCTAAAAAAAAAACAATACAATAGGTTGTGAACATGGTAGGAAATTAACTCTTTGGTTCCAATAAAGCTTAAAAATGCCAAAAAACAATCTTTAAACAGCACTGTCCCCTCCCTCTCTTCCAGCATGCGGGGGCGGTGGGCTGGCAGTGGGGCCAGAGATCTGCTCAGACGGCCAACGCTTCAGTCAGCTACTGGTGGGAGAGATACGAGGAGTTTGTCGGTCTCAACGAAGTCAGGGTCGCACAGAACAAAGTCAATGAGGTCAGTAGTGTGTGTGTGTGTGGGCGGGGGGGGGGGTGTGTGGGGGCGGGGTGTGTGTGTGTGTGTGTGTGTGTGGGGGTGTGTGTGTGTGTGGGGCGGGTGTGTGCGTGTGTGTGTTAGTGAGTAAGAAACGTTGGAAATCAAGGAGGTTTTGTGTGTGCCTATGCCTAATTAATACTCAGTGAAAACAACCAATGTGACTTTTTACACAGATTAGGCCTTTTACATGGACTTTTTATAATGCACAGCAAAAACTATTTTTTACATAGTTTTGTTCGTTAATTGAATGTGTTTTTGTAATGCTACTATATGTGCCTTTTGTGATACTGAGAAATACCCTGATCCTAATGTGTGTGTGTGTGTGTCTGTCTGTCTGTCTGTCTGTCTGTGTCTCTCTCTCTCTCTGTTTCTCTCTCTCTCTCTCTCCCTCTCTCTCTCTCCTCTCTCTCCTCTCTCTCTCTCTCTCCTCCCTCCTTCCCTCCCTCCCTCCCTCTCTCCCTCCCTCCCTCTGTCTCTCTCCTCTCTCTCTCTCTCCCTCCCTCCCTCCCGCTCCCTCAGGCGGAGGCAGCCTTCATGGTAGCCAGGGGCATGGTGCGTGAGGCCCATGGCAGCCTGGAGACTCTGCAGGTCAGGCTGAAGGAGGTGAGGGACAGGCTGGACCGAGTCTCCAGAGAGGAGGCACACTACCTGGAGCTGGCCACGCAGGAGCACAAACTACTGCAGGTCAGTGTTGGGGAGGGGGGTGTGTGTGTGTGTGTGTGTGTGTGTGTGTCTACTACAGGTTAGTTCAGGCAGATTACAAATGTGTGTGTGTGTGTGTGTGTGTGTGTATGCCATTTATTATAAGTTATATGGTTTTTGTGGAAAGATGTGAATAACCGTATACAGGCCTAGTATAACCGTGGCTCAGAATCGTATTAAGGAAACCTACTTGTTGATTATCCGTTATGTAGTTAAGGTGGGAGGTGTTGTCTAGGCGGCCACCAAAACTATAAAGGGCTAAAATAAAAATGATGTAAAAAGAAAAAAGAAGAACTGATTAGAGCTCATAGTGAACCACCATCTTGCTCTCTCTCTCTCTCTCTCTCTATACTATATCTCATTCCCCTGTCTGACCCATTTCATCTCTGTCTCTCCAAAACTGTCTAAAAATTCAAAAAATGCCCAAAAATATTAAAATGTTCCCCTCTCTCCCTTGTCCCTGCAGGAGGAGCGTCGTTTGCGGACGGCCTATGAGAACGCGGAGGGTTCAGAGAGAGAGAAGTTTGGGCTGTTCTCTGCGGGCGTGAGGGAGAGCCATGAGAAGGAGAGAGCCCGGGCAGAGCGCACTAAGAACTGGTCCATCATCGGCTCAGTGCTGGGGGCGCTGATAGGAGTCATGGCTCCACTTACATCAACAGGGTCCGGCTGCAGGTATGAATGGGGTTGATTTATTCACTTTTTTTTTTGGATTTTTATTTTATTTTATTTTATTTTATTTTATTTTATTTTATTTTATTTTATTTTATTTTATTTTATTTTATTTTATTTTATTTTATTTTATTTTATTTTATTTTATTTTATTTTATTTTATTTTATTTTATTTTATTTTATTTTATTTTATTTTGTTTTGTTTTGTTTTGTTTTGTTTTATTTTATTTTATTTTATTCTATTCTATTCTATTTTATTTTATTTTATTTTATTTTTGGGGGGGGATTTATTATTATATTATCTATTATTTACTAATTATTAGTTTTTATAAGAAGTATTTATTATTATTGTTTATTAGCTGATTTTTTTTTAAAGGTGAGAATGGATGGTGGGAGATATATATTTAATAATAATAATGGATTGGATTTATATAGCGCTTTTCAAGGCACTCAAAGACGTTTTACAGGGTTCCAGGTTCCATTCGTTCACACACAGTCATACTGGTTGTGGTAAACTACCATAGTAGCCACAGCTGCCCTGTGTTCATTCTAGTTGTAACTTTTTAGAGCTAAAGTTATGGGCTCTACATACATCAACAGGGTCCGACTGCAGGTCAGAATGGGGATGATTTATTTTATTTATATATATATATATATATATATATATATATATATATATTTTATTTTATATGATTTTTTTTTTCTGGCTGACTTAGGCCTTAATGGCTCAAAACAAATCCCCATCAACATAGGCTATACATCGCGTTAACTGCTAATAAACTAAACGCCCCCCCCCCCCCCCCTCTCATCTTTTAGGAGCTGAAGACTTTACTACTAGAGGCTCAGAAAGGGCCCGAGAGCCTGCAGGACGCGCTGAAAGTCCAGGCCGGGAACCACCGGTCCCAACAAGACGATCTGCGCTCGCTCATCGACAGCTTTAGACTGGCTCTCACAGACACATCCACACAACAACAACAGAGAGACAAAAACACACTTCAAATCAAGCCAGCCATGCCCATTCCAGTCATGCCCACCACCGTGCCTCTTTCAGCCTTAAAAGACCTCCAAGCGGGCTCCGAAAAGACAGTGTCCCTATTGGAGGCTATCCCGACTCACATGGGACATTTGGAGCAAGGATTGGGGAGAGTTGAAGGCGAAATATTATCGATGAGGAAAATTTTGGAGACGAAATCGGAAGTTGAAATGAAGGCTAGTGCTACCGTGGCCATAGCAACGCCACCACAGACAGCAGTAGAGAAGCCAGAGAAAACCGACCAATGGGAAGCGGAGGTGGTTGCTAGGCGACTGGAGGAAACACAGAGGACACTGGGAGAACGAATCAGAACGAACAATGTTTATAACGCTGTGTTTACGTACACGGCAACCGCTATTACCATCTCTGCTGTTTACCTGCTGCTACGAGGAAGCGCTTAGAAATGTATCCCTGCGCTCCATTCCCCAAACTAGTATCTACTATTCAGAAACTATTTAGTATGGTAGAAAAAAGATTTAGGATGTCCCGACTCTTGTGGCCATATTTAGGATGGTTAGAAAGACCCGGATTTCTGATACATCCGGCCGAGATTTTTAGTGTTGAAAACAGCATCCTATTTGGGCGATTCTGACCCACAATCCGGTGCGCACGTGAAGTGACGTCACATCGACGAAGCCTCCATATGAAAACAAACGGCGATGCGATGGATATAAAAGCAAGAGGCAAGATCAAGGCGCAATGTTATGATGAAATAAGAGAGTAAAGTATGTCCCAATAGTATGCCTACTGCATCCTAACTAGATTATTTTTATCGTCAGATGTAGTATGTAGAATAGAAAAAAGAAAGAGTATGCGATTCGGAATGCAGGGTAAATAAAGGTGCATCTCATATTATTAGAATATCATGGGAAAGCAAATTTTTTCCCCCCGTAATTTAATTCAAAAAGTAAAAGTTCAATATCTTTTTTTTTTTTGGTCTTATGTCGTATTCTAATATTTCGAGATGCTGGATTTTTGATTTTCATGAGCTGTAAACCGTAATCCGCAAAATGAAAAAAAAAACAGAAATATATCACTTTATATCTAACAAATCTAGAACATATGGAACTTAATTTTTTTAATTTAAATTACAGAAAAAAAATTCCATGATTTTCTAATAAAATGAAATGCACCTTTTTATATCTACAGTTTAAATTTGTTCACATGAACTGCAATAATCAAAATTAATTATGTCAAAATACAAAACATTTAATCTGTTTAAAGCAAAGTGGTTAGTTACAGGTACAGGTGTTGATTTGAGGTGTATCATACGGATGCTGTTGTTGAGTGCACTGTGAAGCAGAGAGTAAGTTGCTTAGAAAATATTAATATAAAAATGAATTGTCATTTTCAACATGAAACAACTTTGATCCTCATTCCAGCTTTAATACATTCAATCGATTTGCTCTTAAAATACCAGTTTCACTTATTGTACACACACACACACACACACACACACAGAGACTGAGACACACACACACACAGAGACTGAGACACACACACACACACACACACACACACACACACACACACACACACACACTCATATTGTCCTTCCATGTAACTTTGGAGAAAACATTGAATTGTCCAGAATTAAAACACTGGAGTGTAGCACAGTATGATTCCACATTTATAATACATTTCCAGTCTGATCCAATCTGAAATAGCACAATAGTTGCACTTGATTTTTTCCTTTTCAGACTTGTAAGTCTTACCCATGATAACTTGATATAGATTGTGGTTGCTGGTTTATCTATATGAGATTGTTAAATATATAAGTATATTAGTATATAAACACTTTTAGGAGCAATAATAATGTATAAACAAATGACTTGTAACTTTTCATTCACGTAAAGAGACATTGCCTTTAAGCATCTTTGGATGATAAATTAAATATAATTCCTGACTACATGAAAAAATTAAGAGACCAGTCTGGATTTTTCTTAAATCTTTATCTCTACATTACTTATTGAAAATGCTCTAAATGTCAATATTGTTATTGTGAATTTGGTAGAAATGTTGTCAGTAGTTTATATTATAAAACCAAAATGTTCATTCTACTAAACATATGCCTCTAAACAGTAAAACAAGAGACACTGAACATTTGGAGTGGTCTCTTAATTTTTTTCCAGAGCTGTATAATTACTGACTACATGAGAAAATTTAGAGAAACTTTAACAGAGTTCTGTTGACTCTTTAATCTCCTGCGGTACTTGAAGGTGTTGTTGTGTGTTTCCATGGTGATTGTTGGATGTTTGTCATTTGATTGACGTGTGCACTGAGATGGATAATGACCTCTGTGTAATAAACTGATTCCTCTGATGAAAGACTCAACTATATTATCAACCAAAACTCACAATAATGTCTAATTCTTTTTTTTTAAACATAAACAACATGTTTCGTTAGGCCTATAGCTGAAATCAGGGCTGCAACTAGTCTACTGTGAAACAAGTCCTCACTATTTTAGACTTGTGCTTTTATTGGTAGTTACTACTTGTTTATTATCTTTCATGTTGATTTGATTTCTTATATTAGCTGTTTGCTCATTGTCTTTTTTTAATT
>CM047518.1:25247658-25250158 GCA_026122265.1 Ammodytes dubius
AATTATAGAACGCCGGTTTTGTATGGGTGAAGTGTTCCTTTCTATCTATCTATCTATCTATCTATCTATCTATCTATCTATCTATCTATCTATCTATCTATCTATCTATCTATCTATCTATCTAATCTATCTATCTATCTATCTATCTATCTATCTATATATCTATCTATCTATCTATCTATCTATCTATCTATCTATCTATCTATCTATCTATCTATCTATCTATCTATCTATCTATCTATCTATCTATCTATCTATCTATCTATCTATCTATCTATCTATCTATCTATCTATCTATCTATCTATCGTTTTCCTTTTTTTTTTAACATGGCAACAAGGTGATGTTGTCATGACTCCCTACAACTGAACATTCCATGTGCTTTACCTCTCACCTAAAAGCGGCTCATATATCACTCTTTTAAAGATTTTTTTTTGGCATTTTTTTATGCTTTATTGACAGTGTAGACTCGGTGTGGACATTTTCATACCGAGTAATACACGTGCGTCAACACCGGTGTTACCGAGTAAACACCACCAGACAGGGTCTTTAAAAAAAAAAAAAAAAAAAAAATTATTAGGCTTCACCGCAGATTTCAAGAGAAGACGGTCCGTCGGCTCTGTAGGCGCTTACTTTGATCTTAAACATTAGATCGCACAATTTATTCTTGAACGAAACAAATGCTTAGTGTTTGTAGATCATTTGGTTAAATTATTATGCAATTTGTTCAATATGAGCCACCAGAGCCACCGTACTGTGTTGCCTCATCGAATCAGAATGACTGGTGGGCTACTTCACTTTTACCTGTCTGTAGGCTATCAGAGCCATGATCGGAGCGCAGTTTATTGAATGCTTGGATTAAATTCACTCGTTTAAACTCGGTGTGATCCTTGACTCATACCAACCCATATGAACTTTCTACAGTGTTGTCAATAACTGTTGTCGTGCACTTTGAGGTGTGTCGGTGACGCGACGTCATTTTACCGGGGCTTCAGCTCCAAATGTTTTAAGTGAAGCTACCACGGATAGGCCTATATTTGCGGCGTGATTTCCACTGGGGACTTAACATGTTCTCTCCCCCCCACACTTTACAATTTATAATTTTTTCACCGCAAGCTGTCATCGACACGGAGCAGCAGCACACAGACAGCCTGCCGCTGTGTAGGCGCGGGTGTGTGAGTGTGTGTGTTACCTCCGGTTACCTCCCGTTGCTGAATCTTCAACAGTTTGCAGACTACCTAGTTTAGCCTACGTTTTCAGGTTCCCTAGTATTGGGGTTTCATCAAAAATATTGCCAAATAGGCGCGTTTGCTTTGGGCTTTGAAGCCAACTCCTCCGCCATCGTCTTATAAACTCTCTACGGGAGACTCCGCTGCTGTGACGCGGCTCTGCGCTGCACGGAGCGGAGCAGACACTTTCAGTTTCATTGTTTTCTGAGTAGCTTTATTATAACTTAGAAGTTAGAGTAGCCTTAGACATACTAGTTTTTTATTTAGCCGAATGAACTGCCGCCGTCACGCAAAATTTAACCAATTGGCTTTTATGTCTATTTTTTTTTAATAGGCATAGGCCTATGCCTAGACTATCCGGTGTTGCTCGGTGTTGAGGCTCCCACCGGTGTGAGCCTTCAACACCGAGTAACACCGGTAACACCTACTACCGCGGCAACCCTAGTGTAGAGACAGAGTTGAAATGGGGCAGAGAGGGGAGTGACATGCAGAGAACGACCGCGGGCTGGAATCGAACCCGGGTCCGCTGCTGGCCGAGGCCCATGGGGGGGGGTGGGGGGGGGGGGGGACGTCCTACCAACTGAGCTAAGGGCGCCCCCTGCTCATATATCACTCCGAACAGGTTTTCAGATCAAAGTCACAGCAGGCATTTGACTCAGTGTGACTGTGCCTGACAGCTTTAAAGGTGCAGTGTGTAATATGACATCATCAAGAAAGTTCTAAAAAGTTCTAGAATGCAACACTCCCTGGGTAACCCCAACCCTTTAGAATAATAACAGAAGCTACAGTGGCCTTCAAGGACAAGAACAATTCTAGATTTTAAACAATGCACCTGATGACATTCCAACTATGACACTTTCAAGATGGCGGCACTAGGCCTTGGTCCAAAATATGCAGAAATATGGACATATATGAGACCCTTTCTAAGGAAAAAAATAATAATTCAAAAAAAAAATTTCAGCTATTATGCACTAAATTAAATGTACTTATGGATATTATAATTACTTTCTACAAAATCTGCTAGGAAATAAAGCCCAAAATTCTACACACTGCAGCTTTAACTGAGTTACATAAATCGTTCGGCGTCAGAGAATTGTTTTTCTCTTTTTGTTTCACATTCTACTCCTGTAACCATGGTGATCCCTGTCAAGTTGACAGAGTTGTTTTTTTTTGCATTGGCCTTTAAAGATCTCCTATTATACTACTTTTCTGGTCTTAATTTCTTGTTAAAAACAGCTATAGAGCAACCTGACACGAATCACATCACAAAAAA
>CM047518.1:25260158-25264326 GCA_026122265.1 Ammodytes dubius
CACACACACACACACACACAGTATACGTACAGGTAGCACATTCACAGATTTCAATTTGGTGATCAAACTGTTGTGAAAATGTCTAAAACGTGTCTAGTATAGAAATTATAAATAATAATAACTAATAATATATTTATCTATATAGCACCTTTAAAACAATGGTTTACAAAGTGCTTTGACACAATCAGTCATAATAAGCTATGTCCAGCTGGCCTGGTCATGTCCAAGGGTGTATAGTGCATTGTAGTGTGTAATGTATGTTCTTCATGTTACGTCTGTCGGTGTCTGATGTATGGACTATCTGTTTGTGTCATTCGTCTGATGTCATGTCATGAAGTGCGACTGTCTGTGCCGCAAACCCAACTTTCCCACGGGGACAATAAAGTTTTCTACTACTACAACATAAAATACATAGGAGCAAGTACAAGTATTATGTAAACAACTGCAGAAAAACAAACCTATGGACCCACATAGGTTCAGAATGTGACTCAACATGCCCGTTTACAGAGCCTAGGCTGTGTATTAACAGCAGATTGCTTTTTCAGCGTACAGGTAGTACATTCACAGATTTGATTTAGTTGATTCAACTGTTTTAACTGTTATGAAAATGTAAAAAAAATGTTGTCTAGTATTGAAATGATCTAACCAACCGTAGAAAAACAAACCCTATGAACCCACAAAGGTTCAGAATGTCACTTGGCATATTTCTGTGAGGAGCGATCTACTGTGCGGAATGTTCACACTTTGACAGGTCTTTGACAGGTCGTAGCTATTAGTTACCGCTCATAATAACATAACCTGTAATCTCTGCACGCACAGCTCGGCTTTCTGAAAGAATGGTTTGAGATATGCCGATTGCCCGAGAGCGAGTGTGTGTGTTGTGTGTGTGTGTGTGTGTGTGTGTGTGTGTGTGTGTGTGTGTGTGTGTGTGTGTGTGTGTGTGTGTGTGTTAGAGTGCAGGGTGTGGTTATTTTACATTCCGTACGCAAACTCAAATGTCATCATGACAATTATTTTTTAAGTAATTTTTTTTTGACCTTTTTACTTTATTGGACAGTTTTGGAGAGACAGAGATGAAATGGGGAATGACATGCAGAGAACGACCCGGGCTGGATTCTAACCCGGGTCTGCTGTGAAGAGGACTGAGACTCTATGGGGGGGGGGGGGGGGTGTAGCTCTAACAACTACACCACGAGCGCCTGCTGAAAACAACTGTTGATACATAGACTAGAATGGATATGGAGAGATTTATATCTATCTTCTGATCCCACTCTCACAAAGAAATTCATTATATTTCCCAAAATGCCTGTGAATTTTCCATGCAGACTGCAACATTTACCCTGCGTTCCAAATCACATACTTTTTCTTTTTACTACACTACATACTAAAGTACAGAAGAGTTTTAGGGCCACAGGAGAGAGAAAATGTTTTCATTATGTTAAGAAATTTCAAGAATAAAGACAAATACTCCAAAATGCTATTGGAGTTAGTGGGGCATTTATATATTTTTGGCATACTAAAATTGACCTGCATGTATTGGGACATCCTAAATCTTTTTCTGGCATACTAAATAGAAGGGAAGTATGTGGATTGGAACGCAGGGCATGTTCAAAATGTCACAGATAAGTGTAGGCATGAAACAGCATGAAACAGTCCCACTTTCTTGACGTTTATTTCCAATTTTTAACTTAATTTTTCATCAAATAACTTGTAAATATGTGACTTTACAGGGAGATAAGGAGCACTTGAAGGCGCCAGATTGAATCTTTGTGAGGATAGCCATCTTATTTCTCTCTCTCTCTCTCCCCCCTCTCTCTCTCTCTCCCCCTCCCTCTCTCTCTCTCTCTCTCTCTCTCTCTCTCTCTCTCTCTCTCTCTCTCTCTCTCTCTCTCTCTCTCTCTCTCTCTCTCTCTCTCTCTCTCTCTCTCTCTCTCTCTCTCTCTCTCTCTCTCTCTCTTCACAGGAGGAGCAAATACAAAATGGTTAAGTCATGTTAACTCTGCACAAAAAACTAAATCTTACATAACACACGTGGGTTCTATCTACGGAGGTGGTACGGATGTTGTCTTTTAAAGGTTAATACCGAACACAATGGATGTCTTTAGTCAGTCGGCTTTTGTTCAAACAAAGGAGCAACGCCATACTTCACTACCTGAGCCACAACTGACAGCATCAATCAATCCAACACACCTGGCTGGCACACCTGGCTTTGTGTGTTGTGTGTGTGTGTGTGTGTGTGTGTGTGTGTGTGTGTGTGTGTGTGTGTGTGTGTGTGTGTGTGTGTGTGTGTGTGTGTGTGTGTGTGTGTGTGTGTGTGTGTGTGTGTTTTGCATTACACATTACATAATGCTTTGTATGTATGTTAAAGTCAAAGTGCAAAGATATTGAACAAACCAGAAAAGACAGAAGATTAAGTGTCTTTCTTCACAATATATATGTTATCTCCTCTGTGCGTTATAGAAAAGAAAACAGTTTCCCAGATTGTTATTGGTCCTTGATCCGTGTCATGCTCACTGAAAGGAATACTTCACCCACACAGAACCAGCGTTCTATCATTATAAAATCGCTATTATAATATAATGAATGAGGTTTTTCTTCCCTCAGTCTTCCCTCAGTCTTCCCTTGGCCCAGCTGTCCTGTTAATCCTAACCCTTACATTTTACCATGTGTGACGTCAAAATTAAAGAGACCAGTCTGGATTTTTCTTCAATCTTCATCTCTACATAACTTAGTGAAAATGCTCTTAAACCTGCAGTGTGTAGAATTTTGGGTTTTATTTCCTAGCAGATTTTGTAGAAAGTAATTATAATATCCATAAGTACATTTAATTTAGTGCATAATAGCTGAATTTTTTTTTTTTTTAAATTTCCTCTTAGAAAGGGTCTCATATATGTCCATATTTCTGCATATTTTGGACCAAGGCCTAGTGCCGCCATCTTGAAAGTGTCATAGTTGGAATGTCATCAGGTGCATTGTTTAAAATTTAGAATTGTTCTTGTCCTTGAAGGCCACTGTATCTTCTGTTATTATTCGAAAGGGTTGGGGTTACCCAGGGAGCGTTGCATTCTAGAACTTTGTAGAACTTTGTAGAACTTACTTGATGATGTCATATTACACACTGCACCTTTAATGACAAAAAATGTATTGGAATTTGGTAGAAATGTTGTCAGTAGTTTATATTATAAAACCAAAATGTTCATTCTAACGAGAGACACTGACTGAACATTTGGAGTGGTCTCTTCATTTTTTTATGTATATGTCACGTTATATGAAAATGGAGGCTCTTTTATGTTTGTTTTTTCGTAAACAAAATATTCCCTTGAACTATATCAGGGATGAAAGGTTCCTCAGAGAATGCATGTAACTATTTACAAAGGATTAGAAAGATGCCGCTATGTTTTACACTTTACACTGTGTGTGTGTGTGTGTGTGTGTGTGTGTGTGTGTGTGTGTGTGTGTGTGTGTGTGTGTGTGTGTGTGTGTGTGTGTGTGTGTGTGTGTGTGTAGTGTGTGTGTGTGTGTGTGTGTGTGTGTGTGTGTGTGTGTGTAGTGTGTGTGTGTGTGTGTGTGTGTGTGTAGTGTGTGTGTGTAGTGTGTGTGTGTGTGTGTGTGTTGTGTGTGTAGTGTGTGTGTGATGTGAAAAAAGGTTCTGGACGTACAGAAGATAATGATGTAGAACGCCAGCAGTGCAAAGTATTCATGAACTCATGCAAAATTCGTCATCAAAACTACAAAAGCGTTTGGACGTTTAATTAAATGTACAGGATTCTCCAGCACTCCACTCGCCAAATCTGCGCATGTGAACAGTTCTTTGTGACTACTGCCGTATTAAACTTTACAGATGCATTTGAACAGTTGTAAGCTTAATTATTTGTAAGACAATTTGTGTAGATATTTAGGGCTAAAAGGGGCCCACACTCCACAGAGACTATATGGGGCACAGAATTTTGTGCTACGCCCCTGTGTGCGTGGGGTTATGTATCTGTGTGCGCGTGTGTGTGTGTGTGTGTATGCGTGCGTGTGTGTGTCAAGTTTTAAATGTCATAAGTAATTCCCCGTTCAACATCAGCCTTAGGGAAGCAAAGCAGAAGCACAAGCTTCACAGCAGCTCTTCACATCTGCAGACTTGCCCAGAAAGATTTTTTTCGTTTTCTTCAGTTCCCATAGC
>CM047518.1:25276926-25279426 GCA_026122265.1 Ammodytes dubius
CTGCCCCATTTCATCTCTGTCTCTCCAAAACTGTCCAATAAAGTAAAAAGGTCAAAAAAATTACTTAAAAAATAATTGTCATGATGACATTTGAGTTTGCGTACGGAATGTAAAATAACCACACCCTGCACTCTAACACACACTCTAACACACACACACACACACACACACACACACACACACACACACACACACACACACACACACACACACACACTCGCTCTCGGGCAATCCGCATATCTCAAACCATTCTTTCAGAAAGCCGAGCTGTGCGTGCAGAGATTACAGGTTATGTTATTATGAGCTGTAACTAATAGCTACGACCTGTCAAAGACCCGTCAAAGTGTGAACATTCCGCACAGTAGATCGCTCCTCACAGAAATATGCCAAGTGACATTCTGAACCTATGTGGGTTCATAGGGTTTGTTTTTCTACGGTTGGTTAGATAATTTCAATACTAGACAAAAAAAATTTTTACATTTTCATAACAGTTAAAACAGTTGAATCAACTAAATCAAATCTGTGAATGTACTACCTGTACGCTGAAAAAGCAATCTAACCTTTATTCATACAGGTAAATCCCATTGAGACCGGAGACTCTTTTTCAAGGAAGACCTGTTTTCCTTTCCCACGTTACCATTCACACACACATTCATACACCGATAGCAGCAGGCTAACTATCGACATTCACAATCTGCTGTTAATACACAGCCTAGGCTCTGTAAACGCCAGGGCATGTTGAGTCACATTCTGAACCTATGTGGGTCCATAGGTTTGTTTTTCTGCAGTTGTTTACATAATACTTGTACTTGCTCCTATGTATTTTTTGTCAAAGCACTTTGTAAACCATTGTTTTAAAGGTGCTTTATAAATAAAAATATTATTAGTTATTATTATTTATAATTTCTAGACACGTTTTAGACATTTTAACAACAGTTAAAATATTTTAATCCCCAAAATCAAATCTGTGAATGCGCTACCTGTACATACTGTGTGTGTGTGTGTGTGTGTGTGTGTGTGTGTGTGTGTGTGTGTGTGTGTGTGTGTGTGTGTGTGTGTGTGTGTGTGTGTGTGTGTGTGTGTGTGTGTGTGTGTGTGTGTGTGTGTGTGTGTGTGTGTGCTGAAAAAAAAATCAGCTGTTAATACACAGCCTAGGCTCTGTAAACGGGCATGTTGAGTCACATTCTGAACCTATTTGGATTCATAGGTTTGTTTTCCTACAGTTGGTTAGACAAACTTTACACATTTTCTCATCAGTTCAAACAGTTTAATCACCAAATTGAAATCTGTGAATGTGCTACCTTTCCGTACTGTGTGTGTGTGCTGAAAATAAATCTGTTGTTAATACAAAGCCTAGGCTCTGTGAACGGGCATGTTGCTAGCTACGGTGAGCCCCCTGTTGTTTACATATACCCCTCTGTACAGTATACATACCAGTTTACAGAGCCTAGGCTGCGTATTATAGCTTGAACACAACACAGGTGATTTAGTTTAGTTTAGTTTAGTTTATTTCCATTCCACATACAAATTGATAAAAAAGAAAACATGTAGTTGAAAAAAATAAAAAATAAAATACTTGTGTGGATGTGGCAGAAACCTGTACAGGCTTATATGAAGCCACACCCAAAATACATTTACATATTCATTTTAAAAGAGCAGCACACAAGCGCACACACACACACACACACAAAAACATATGTATAAATGAAAAGAAAATAATAATAATAATTAAAAAATGATTCCTCCTCCTCCTCCTCCAATAGACGCGTCTCTCTGTCTGATAATCTGACAGGTTTAATGTTTCGAATAAATCATAGAGGTGTGGAAGGAGGCGGGAAATGGGCCGCACCCTCTGAGCAAGCACACACACACACACACACACACACACACACACACACACACACACACACACACACACACACACGCACACACACACACACACACACACACACACGCACACACACACACACACGCACACACACACACACACACACACACACACACACACACACACACACACACACACACACACACACACACACACACACACACACACACACCACACACACACACACACACACAACTTTACAGACTTTACAACTCCATTCACAAAAGAAAGACCAGTCCTTGATCCATAGACTGTGTTACATCCCTGTCTTTGCTAGGCGTAGGGACTCTAACGTAAAACCATGGTTGCGTTCCGAATCGCATACTTTCTACTATATAGTATGTAGAAAGAAGATTTAGGATGTCCCGATTCTTGTGGACAGATTTAGGATGGTTAGAAGTACCCGGATGTCCTACTTCATGCGGCCAAGATTGTTAGTGTTGAAAACTGCATCCTATACGGGCAATTCTGACCCACAATCCAGTGCGCACGTGAAGTGACGTCACATCGACGAAGCCTCCATATTAAAACAAACAGGGATGCGACGGATATAAAAGCAAAAGGCAAGATCAAGGCGCAATGTTATGATGAAATAAGAGAATAAAAGTATGT
>CM047518.1:25284426-25289426 GCA_026122265.1 Ammodytes dubius
ACAGTTTGAGATCCTCTGCAACATGTGTGTGTGTGTGTGTGTGTGTGTGTGTGTGTTGTGTGTGTGTGTGTGTGTGTGTGTGTGTGTGTGTGTGTGTGTGTGTGTGTGTGTGTGTGTGTGTGTGTGTGTGTGTGTGTGTGTGTGTGTGTGTGTGTGTGTGTGTGTGTGTGTGTGTGTGTGTCTGTGGCTGTCGATACAGATTTTGTACATTTGGCCAGAAGCCTGAATACCTCTCCGATACAAACAGCTGATGTGTCTAATAGTGGTTTCATTGTTTCACTGTCACAATACGCATTGACACTCATATTTTTGGAACGTCAATGCGTGTCAACACAAAACACACCACACACACACACACACACACACACACACACACACACACACACACACACACACACACCCCACACACACACACAAACACATATTCATATTTTGGGTGTCACGCTGGCAGCACGTGTCATTTATTGGTCAGTTCACAAGACTAAAAATATCTCAACAATTATTACAACAATGGAACATTCTACGGGTAGTCAAGGTGCTCAAATTATGAATTCATTAGATTTGTGATTTCTTGACAGTTTATCATCAAGTCAACTGTTGGTTTATGAACAAAACCTTGCAAAAAAAAATAATGACATTCACACTGGAAATAATCAAAGTTGACTGTCCCAACTTGTTTGCAATAATTTTTATATTGACAACGTAACCTTTGCAATTATTTTTATTGCAAAGGGTTACGTGGTCAATTAAATAGCTTTGAATGACTTGAATGTGAATAGCCATTAATAAAGTTACCTTGTAGGCTATCTGAGAGGAAAGATACTTGAAGATGTAAAAGCTTGTATACACAAGATATATAAAAACTGATTAATTGCAGCAAAAATTACCATAAAATAAATATTTTTATATAATTGATTATAAATTAACATTTATACTATTAATTTTAATTATCCAGAGTGTTGTCTCTGTGTTAATTTATCTGACTTCATTATTTTATTTTTTCATAATAAAATAAAAATAATCCAGTATATAAAAAAAATCAAGTTATGTGACACTCTTTAAACTTCACTTTAATGAATACTGCAGTGTGTGTGTGCCATAACCATCACATGTTCCACATAAATATACAGTAGCCTATGTTCAGCCCGTGGCCGTTATATATGGCCGTCTCTGATTGGTTCCCTGCGCTTCTGTGGTGACGTCAGCCAATGAAATGCGTCAGCGATGAGAAAAGAAACTCACCGGTGATCGGCCGGCGCGTTACGTCACGATGGAAAGAGCCAGAAAGCAGAGCCGTGCAGAGTGAAGGGTTGAGACAAGTTGTGCTGCTGTCACTCATATAAAGGTGTTGTAACAATTATAATCAATATATTAAACCTGCAGTGTGTAGAATTTTGGGTTTTATTTCCTAGCAGATTTTGTAGAAAGTAATTATAATATCCATAAGTACATTTAATTTAGTGCATAATAGCTAAATTTTTTTTTTTTAATTATTATTTTTTTCCCTTAGAAAGGGTCTCATATATGTCCATATTTCTGCATATTTTGGACCAAGACCTAGTGCCGCCATCTTGAAAGTGTCATAGCTGGAATGTCATCAGGTGCATTGTTTAAAATTTAGAATTGTTCTTGTCCTTGAAGGCCACTGTAGCTTCTGTTATTATTCTAAAGGGTTGGGGTTACCCAGGGAGCGTTGCATTCTAGAACTTTGTAGAACTTTCTTGATGATGTCATATTACACACTGTACCTTTAATAGACCACAATGTAAACAAAAAATAATAATAATACAAAAAAAAACGGCTATCACATCAAATAATAGGCTACTGATCAAAGTTAATATTAAAGCAAATTATAAAATGAAGATTGATGTAATTTTTTTAATTGTTCTAGTCTTAAAATCTATTTATTATTAAGACATTATAGTAAAATTGCAAACTTTTACTAGATGCAAACAATCAGGGAATCCCCTAATTAGGTTCCTAACATTCCTCCATTAATGTCTGTTTACACGATGTTATAGCAACCAGACAAACTATGGTTAAGATTTAAGATTTATTTTTTTATATAACCTTTATTGATACTAGAGATGTCATTGAAGGGTGACCCTCATTTGCTTTTTTTGCATTTTCAAGATAGTAAATTTACTTCGAAAGCATTGGCATGATAGCTTGCACCTATTTTAGTACAGTATTTTATTGAGTAATGTATTTTAATGTGTTTTATGTGTGTGTGTGTGTGTTGGATGTGAGTGGACCATCTGAGTCCTTAATAAAGATTATTATTACTTCAGTCTGGACCATGGAGTTGACAGACAGACATTGTCCATATAGACACACTGGCTCATAGTTTTACTGCCTGCACATACATGAAGGTATAAAAGTGCTGGACAAACTTTCAAATTAAAGTAGCTGCAAGGGATTTAAAATTTTTGGGGATTCTTCTAGCGGCCCCTTTGGACACAAGCAGTAGGCTAGTGTTTATTTTTATTTATTTTTTTTAAGATATTTTTTGGGCATTTTTTTTAATGCTTTTTATTGATAGTGCAGAGAGACAGAGGTGAAATGGGGCAGAGAGGGGAGTGACATGCAGAGAACGACCGCGGGTGGGAATCGAACCCGGGTCTGCTGCTGGGCCCGGCCCGGGAGGGGGACGCCTTACCGACTGAGCTAAAGGCGCCCCAGCAGTAGTGTTTCTACGACACTATAGCGTCCAAGTGCATGCCAGCAGCGCGTGCATTTTTTTTAAGGAAGTGAGTAAAAAAAGAGAGTCCACAGCTCTTTATAGGTCCATGGACCACAGGCATAATATATCTTTTGCTGATTCACGATGAAGTAATCTACGATCATCAGAGGAAAACGAAACTGCTGCATAAACATTTAAAATTCGTCGTACAAGGGTTAAATCACGTGAAAATCAGTCTTACTTCTCCTTTAGTCACATGAAGAGGTCGTTGGATAAATTGACTCAACCCAAACTATCCACCACTCTGCCTCGGACTGACCGTCTAGCCGTCAGAGAGGAGGGAAAAAACAAGATGTCCCACTCTGGTTACATTTCAAGACACCGCCCACCCCCCAAAATTATTTTGTGTTCGTTTTTTAACGGGGTTTGTATTGTCTGAAAAGTTACCACAATGTAGGGCTATCGCTAAAGAACATTCCCTGTTAATAACACACTACTGCAGTGACATCATTTTAGATTATTTATTGAATAATCAGGTATGGATTATCGGTGAGGTGATGCAACACTCCTCTCTTATTGAGGGAGTGGAATCTGGAGAGTTGCCAGTTTACTTCCTAGGCACTGCAGAGGAGCCTTCGAGCAAGGCACCGAACCCATGATGGATGGATGGATGGATGGATGGACGGATAGATAGATAGATAGATAGATGGATAGATAGATAGATAGATAGATAGATAGATAGATAGATAGATAGATAGATAGATAGATAGATAGATAGATAGATAGATAGATAGATAGATAGATGGATAGATACTTTATCAATCATATAGGAGAAGGAGAGTGTGATAGCTGCAAAGTCACATATTCTGATCCAAGTAGCTTAATTTGATACTCATACTTTGCTGCTGATTTTAAAACGAAACACAAGTGAACATAATACGACGATGGGGAAGCAAAGTTATCTTTGAATTGGTATCGTTCATTAAATCAGGCATTTCTGGTCTGCATGCAAATCTTTACTTCAAAGTTCCTGGACAAATGCATTAATATTTAACCATTAAACTATCTATCTTTGCACTGATGGTCTAGTTAAGTAGCCTAATGTATCATCACCAGGGGAAAAATTAAACAGTTTCAGAAAACCTTTAAAAGTTTCTCGTAGGAGGTTAAAGAAAAGGCATTCAGTAACATGCAGTGATCTTTTTGTTATAGGCTGTTATCTGAACAAGGACATTTTTTTTGTATGAACTAATTTTATTACAGTAGCTTTCCTCTATTACGTCAATGCATTACGGTCATCACATAACGTCATCTAATTATTATGTTTGTAGCGCGCGCTGATAGTTTTTTAACGAGGTTTTTCTCTCCACTAAACTAAACCAGTTTTTTTCCCACAGTAGTTTTCCTTCGTTACGTCATCCTCACAATAATAGACGATCTTGGTTCACTCCGGCTAAGTGAAGGGGAGGGGAGGCCGGGGGGCGGGGTCACCAGGCGCTAGGTGGCCCCTGATTGGCCAGTGGGTCGGCCTTGCCTGTAACGGTATATAATCTGTGAATGTGCGGCTTTGAGCGGCAGGCAGCTGGAGGGTTGAGACTGAACCGGCGAGACATACAACAAGAAAACGTGTTTGGATCGCCGGGAAATGAGAGAGTGAGAGTGAGAGAGAGACAGACAAAGAAGCAGAAGAATACAGCCTACAACCCGATTGATTCAATTTCCTCTCTTCCGGAAATACTCTGATATCTGGAAGAGAGAGAGAGAGAGAGAGAGAGAGAGAGAGAGAGACACACACACCGAGAGCTTCATCACCGGGAAATATCAGTGAGTAACCTTCCTTCCTTCATCTTGAATTAATGTGTGTGAAGCTGCGCGCGCATGTGAGAAGTTGGGTCGTTGGGTTTTACGCTATAAACATTATGCGTCATAAGCGTGTTATTAAACGTCCTTTATTACGCAGCGCTGGTGGTGTAACGCATGCGACACACACACACACACGCACGCACACACACACACACACACACACACACACACACACGCACACGCACGCACGCACACACACACACAACATGCATGCACACACACATGCACCTACTGTATATAAAGTGTAGCGTGCGCGCGCAGTGAAAGTCTGTCTCTTGTCTTTGATCACACCGGCGTGACGTGACTCACACTGTCCGCCTGCCGGTGGGTGGTGTGTGTGTGTGTGTGTGTGTGTGTGTGTGTGTGTGTGTGTGTGTGTGTGTGTGTGTGTGTGTGTGTGTGTGGTTCGGATCTCCCAAACCCTTCCTGCCTCAATCGGTGTCTGGGGAAGTGT
>CM047518.1:25294426-25296926 GCA_026122265.1 Ammodytes dubius
ATCGCCAAATTTGTTGACGCAAAACTCTCTCTGTATCTTTCATTTCTATAACCTGTTGCATAACTAGATGTGACAGTGTAAAAGCCATAATGTGTAACTTTTTTCATATAAATGAAAGTCGGGTTAAGAGGGTTTTTAAGCCATCGCCGAAGGAGTTGAAACAAAAGTTGATAAAGCCTATCAGCTCCACAAAACTCTCTCTGTATTTCTCAGTATGGCAGCGTTTACAAACTGGTGTTGCCCCCCCCTCCTGAAACTGGTGCAGGAGCTCAGAAAAATCCCAAGAAATGTTTCAGTTGTTGATTATACTGCTAAGAAAAAAGTTGACAATGAGTAGAAAGTAAAGGTCCCTCGCATTAAAAATTTTTGGGCTTGTTCACATTTAAAAATGTCTACATTAGCAGATTTCACTTTGTGGATTTTTTGCTGGTTCGAATCCACACTGGAGATGGACATTGGACCAAGACATAGTATATTATTGAATAGGATATAAAAAAAATACGTACATTGACGTGTTGTCAAATGTCAGATAAGACTTTGTTCACTTTTAATCGAAAAACTAGTTCCTCAAAGTAGATTCTAATTCTATTATTAAGGGAAAGTTCATTGACCTTTTAACATTATAGAAAGAAAAAAATTTCCTCTTAAAATGAGGAAAATGAAATGCTTTTGGTATGAATGTGGATTCTCGATAATTATCAGAAGTATTAATCAAACAATAGCGTTATTTTATGCTGATGGTGCAATAACAATGTTCTCTAAAATCACGTTAGAGCAAAGGGAACCGTGGGCCTCTTTGTCTGGTTCTCATGTCACACGTGAGTCTTTGTGTCTGTTGTCAAAAAAATACAAAAAGTTAAACATGTTTAACTTTTGTATTTTGTTTGAGGGTTTGGGGTGGTGTCAGGTGTTTAGAAAATAACGCAAAAAGACGGAATCCCTTAAATTGCCGTCAGGACGAATAAAGTGATTTTGAATTTAAATTAAATTCAAAATCCTGTAAAATTCTGTATCAAATGGCAGGATCAGGTTCAAGCGTGTTTCTTTGCTCCAAAATGTTGCATCATATTTTCTTTGATGAACGAACAGACATTTTTAATACAATGAAATGTAACTTGCGATGAGGAGCGCTTTGTTTGACAACATTCATGTGGTGGTGAGTTATTATCTGACTGTCTGCCCGCGTGCCCTTGGGCCATTCTGTGGTTAGCTTCATAATACTGTTGTATCGTGTGAAAATGCAACGACATTTCAGAGAGAGATTTTTACTGTCTGCGAATTCTGAAATACATTGTTTGGCCTATATAGTGGATTTTTTATTTTTTTTAAATTCTTGCCTATGTAGCCCACTGTCACCTCTCCCCGAGTTCACTTGACACACATACCCACTTTAGTATTTGCGTGTGTTGTGTGTGTGTGTGTGTGTGTGTGTGTGTGTGTGTGTGTTTGTGTTTGGTCTTTATTTAACTCGAGGTCATGTTGCTATGTTTACTGTGATGTCAGACAGGGGAAGTGTGTGTGTGTGTGTGTGTTGTGTGTGTGTGTGTGTGTGTTGTGTGTGTGTGTGTGTGTGTGTGTGTGTGTGGTGTGTGTGTGTGTGTGTGTGTGTGTTGTGTGTGTGCGTCAGAGGTCAATAGAAATGTTCTGACCGAGCGTTGTGACGCTTGACTGGTCTAAGTTAAAGTTAATGATTACTGAAACTTTCTCTGCATTCTCCCTTCTTGATAACGGCGCTGATAACATACTGTATAACTGATAAGAATGTTACAGGGGAAATTATAAAGTGTGTGTGTGTGTGTGTGTGTGTGTGTGTGTGTGTGTGTGTGTGTGTGTGTGTGTGTGTGTGTGTGTCTTTATTTATAACTTTAATGTCAGTAGAAATTGTAATCATTTGTTATATTTTGTCTTTTTTTTATCTATTTGCAGTTTAAAATGGATCTACATGAGAAAGAAAATGCCCCCGGCGAGATTTTGCCTGTGGTCATCATAGGTAAGACACACCACACACACACACACACACACACACACACACACACACACACACACACACACACACACACCATACACACACAGACTCTCTCACACATGCACACAAGCACACACACTCACACACACGACTCACACACACACACACACACTCTCTCACACACCACACAAGCACACACACACACAGCACACACACACACACACACACACACACACACACAGACACACACACACAGACACACCACACACACACACACACACACACACACACACACACACAACACACACACACACACCACACACACACACACACACACACACACCACACACACACACACACACACACACACACCACACACACACACACACCACACACAACACACCACACCACACACACACGCAACACCAGGCATAACTTGCACATATGCAATGGAGTGAACCTCAAAGGAGAAGCTGCTGTAGATTTGCTGTGGTCGATAACTTACATAACAGTAGCTCACTATGAACTAGCACT
>CM047518.1:25304426-25316926 GCA_026122265.1 Ammodytes dubius
ACGACATCCCGGCCCGTCTGGGCGTGGAGGGCGAGTCTCTGCCGTTCGTGTGTCATTCCTTCTGGGAGCTGGAAGCCGCCATTTCCCGCGGGGAGCTCGACCAATCGGCGGACCCGGTTCTGGTGGTGGGGGCGGGGCTTACGGCGGCGGACGCGGTGCTGGCGGCGCATCATCTGAACACGCCGGTGTACCACGCATTCAGACGCTCCGTCACAGACCCCGGACTCATATTCAACCAGCTGCCAAAACTACTGTACCCAGAGTATCATAAGGTGAGGGGGGAGGGGGGGAAGATTGTCTGTCTGTCGGTCGGTTCGGTCGGTCGTCTGTCTGTCTGTCTGTCTGTCTGTCTGTCTGTCTGTCTATCTGTCTGTCTGTCTGTCTGTCTGTCTGTCTGTCTGTCTGTCTGTCTGTCTGTCTGTCTGTCTGTCTGTCTGTCTATCTATCTTTCTGACTATCTCTTTATATATATAAAAACAACACAGTTATGTAGAGTTGAAAAAGGAGGTTGTGCTAAAACAATGGCTATTCTGAAAGGAGTGCTAAACCCAAAATCCAATAGAAATGGTCCAAAAAGTTTCAATAAAACAAAATAATTTAGCACATCTTGAATTCCCAAGTTAAAAAGGACTAAACACTGTCATTTGGTTAGATTTTTAAGACTGTCTTGTTCAATACTTCAATCATTATTTAACATCTATCATTTCCCTTCTCTTTCCAGGTTCACCAGATGATGACCCAGCAGCAGTACCTCCCTGCTCCACCGGAGGAAAACGCCCAGAACTTGAACCACTCCTCTTCCTCTTCCACCCCTCTTTCCTCCTCCCTCTCTCCCTCCTCCTCTCTCTCTCTCCTCCACCACCAACAACCCCCCTTCATCCCCCTCTTCCTCCTACCCGGGCTACCTCAGCTTCCCTCGCTACCGTGTCGCCGCGATCCGACCCGACAAAAAGTGCGTTCTGGAATCGGAATGCGGCCATCGCACGGTGGTCCAAGTCTCCAAGGTCCTGGTCTTAATCGGCGCGCACCCGAATCTTTCCTTCTTGCGGGACAACGGGCGCCCGCTAAGCATCCTGCCAGACGAACCGATAACGTGCCGGCGAAACCCCATAGACGCCGACCCCTACACCAACACAGTGGTGGCGGCGGAAGGGCCCGGGATGTACGCAATGGGTCCGCTGGTGGGAGAGAACTTTGTGAGGTTTTTGAAGGGAGGGGCGCTGGCGATCGCAAGTGACCTCGCCAAGAGACAGAGAGAGAGAGGGGATTTGACGAGCACCACATCGGAAACGCTGACGGACGAGAGATGGATGGACAGACGGCAGCAGACAGAAGTTTGCGAGCTCGGTTCGTAGCACTTTTTTTTGGGGAAGGAAGTTTGAAAACCAAATGGACATATTTTTATTTTAAAGACCCTTTAATGTTTTGGTTCCGGAGATATATATCGGAATCGAGATTGGACATTGAAGATGCTGCAAACTACAAAGCCACTGTAAGGCTACTAAGTCTTCTGTCTTGTTCTGCGGAAAATCACAGATGAGTGATTTCAAAACACGCTGCTATAACTAAGTTGTTTCAGGTCGTGATAAAATGCAAACAAGTGGTGTGGACTCTCTCGGACTGGACACGCAATAGTTTGGAGGGGGGGGGGGGATATCTTATGGGGTCTACTGTAGATCTGGCAATAAAAAGGCAATAAAAGACCCCCGGACCTAAGGTATCCTAAGAAAATCCTACAGAAATACAGGTCAGAAATAAACATTGGAGAGAAAATAAGAATGAGACACTGTAGTTAAGGGCATGGTGCGTTTTTTTGGGGTCACCTACGTCAAAGTTTAAAGCTTGAAATGTATATATTCAATGGAAGGCAGCAATAATCTGTTGTGAATTTGAACTATGACCCCTCCACCCCCCTGACCAATACTGAAACCAATATCTGTATATGAGAATTTTTCAAAAACTCTCATATGGATAAATTGGCAAATTTTCCCTTTATTTAAAACCTTAAGCACTTGAAGTAAACAAACATTTTTGATTGCAATTTGTTTAATTAACGTATTTAAAGAATTGTGACCATGAAACGTAAAGGCATTTTTAGGGTTAAACTAAAATTACTCTGTCAACTCCATCTGGTGGTAAGATGATGCACTGCGACAATATCCTCAAACTTATCCTCAACTGTCCCTGGGTTCCAAATCACATACTCTTTCTTTTTACTTCACTACATACTAAAGTACAGAAGAGTTTTAGAGCCACAGGAGAGGGGGAAAAATCAAATAAGAAAGATTTTTTCTTTAATTTTGTCGAGAAATGTCAAGAATAAAGACGAATACTCCAAAATGCTATTGGAGTTAGTGGGGGCATTTATGTATTTTCAGCATACTGCAATTGACATGCATGTAGTGGGACATCCTAAATCTTTTTCTGGCATACTAAATAGTATGGAAGTATGGGGATTGGAACGCAGGGTATCTGTGGCATTTCTGTATAAGCAATTTCTCAATATTCACTAGTGGCACATATGAAATTGTACTGGTTTGACTTACATATACATATGATAGACAACTGGCATGCATCAGGTTTATGGTAAATACTGTATTTCTATGTTATTTTTTTTTAAATGACTGTTTAGTGCTTACCATGTAAAACGCGTATACACTCAAGACAGCTGATTTTTATACCTGGCCTTTCATTATGTACATGAATGCAATTCTATGTTTCATTTGTTTAGGTCTGGTGGTAGATTCACCAGTAAACCAATCATAACCTGTAAATATGACTTGGTCACGTGATGCGGAACCGATATAAACAGTTACTTAAGAATGGCAGAGAGAGAAAGAGAGGGGGGAGAGAGAGAGGGAGAGAGAGAGAGAGAGAGGGAGGGGGAGAGTAAAGCGTGGGTTAAAGGTGCTACGAGGAACTTTTAAATATTTCTGAAACAGTCTAATTTTTCCTCTCATGATCATAAATTACATGTAACAGCAAATTAGACCATCAGTGCAAAGAATGCTATTTTTATATAGTTTTTTTCCTAATGCCTTTGTCATGGGTATACGATCACCCAGGAACAACAGCTGTCGTATTAAAAAAACACTACAGCTTTTGTCCAAAGGGGGCGCAAGAATGAACACAAACAAAAAGTTCCTCGGAGCACCTTTAAGATGGAGGAATAAGGTAGAACAGAATAAGTTAAGTTAATTTCTTGATCACTACAGTAGTTACTTCCTGGTTGATATTTTAATCCAATCAGAATCATCCGTGACTACAACAACCCGCCTTCCACCTCAGCCTTCTTTGTTTTTTTTAAACAATGTACAACGGTAATAATGAATAACGTTTCCATAGTTACAACCTTATTTAAATGTAAACAGCCTTCTCTATCTAACTTTTGCAACACTACACTACTGTCACAAGTGCTGTTTCATTCAAAACAAGTTGTCCTTTATTTGTGTATCATCTCTTTTCTGCAGCCCCTGAAAAAAATTAAGAGACCAGTCTGGATTTTTCTTCAATCTTTATCTTTACATTACTTATTGGAAATGCTCTAAATGACAATATTTTTTATGTGAATTTGGTAGAAATGTTGTCAGTAGTTTATATTATAAAATCAATCAGTTAATTTTACTCAAACGTAGGCCTCTAAATAGTAAAACGAGAGACACTGAACATTTTGGAGTGGTCTCTTAATTTTTTTCCAGAGCTGTAGGCCTATATGTTGGTTTATGACGGGTCTGCTGTTCGCATATCTATGGTGCTTTCATATTTCCATTCATGTATGATTTTTTTTTACTCACAACTTTACCTACCTGACTTCTTTGTAAATCTTTGGTGATTATAAAGTTTTTTTTTAACATTGCAAACCATCAGATAAATATATATTTTTTCATTATTTCTACCATTCATATATATATTTTTTTAATTGGCTGCTCTTTAGTGTAAGCAATAATTTCAATTTGTTTAGAGTCCAATATTTATGCAAGTTGTATTAATGACTAAAATTCTCTTCTGTGTTTTGGTTTCAAATACGTCAAATGAGAATATTAAAAATGCAGTTAGAAATTGAAATCCATGTTGATTTCAGCTATAATTTACCCATTTTTGGGTATAATCTTGATATGTAATAACCATTAACGGTTATAATCATTAAAGATTAAGCAAATAACTACATTTCATAAGCAGTACTCAGAATATGTTTGGCATTTTTACATATAAAATCAGTTTAAATAACATAAATTTACCAATACTGTATATTTAAAATCTCAGGTCTATGGCCTGTAAAAATTGGCCTATATAAAAATATGTTCTCAATCGTTTCATAAATTAAGTGGTAATACTCAGTCAGTTAAACCACAGTTAAATCGTTAATGTCGATTTGTACATTACAAGTAGGCTACCATTTTAGAGTTTTCCATTACAGTCAAGCTTTTATCAATGCAAGAGACTAGTTCAAAATGAAAGCACCATTTTAAATCACTATGTTTGGCATTTGTGTGTATAAAATTAGCCTACATAAATGACCAATAAGTTAGAATTGGTTAAAAAAAAAAAAAAAAGAAGCAGTTGAAGTAAATTTAATTGCGATTTTTACATTACAAGTTTTCCATTACAGTCAAGCTTTTATCAAAGGAAGAGACTAGTTCAAAACAAAATCGCCATTTTTAAACTGAACATCCTACATGTTGATTATGTAATTTATTTTTATTTAAACCTACAGTGTGTAGAATTTTGGCGAATTTTTCATTACAGACTTGGTAGAGAATGAATATAATATCCATTCATTCTTTCATTTAAACACCAAATGCCTGAACGTAGATAGGGTCAGGGTCAGGGTAAACTTTATTGTCCTGTTAAGGAAATTTGTCTTGGGCATTGTACTACATTTTGCTTAACAAGTAGACAACAACAATGACACAGTAAAAACACAGTAAAACCTTGGCCTACACATTGGACAAAGCTAAAACAACAAGAACATCACATGGTAATTCTAGGACATAAAAACATTCAGACAATTTAAATAGACAATTTGATAGTGAGATATAGAGCAGCCAGCAGTGCCTTCATACACTCAATTCATTCACATCAGTTTAATTTGAACAACACATTAAATCGCCTCTTTCTGAAATCTGAATGTCTCTTTCGTTATGCAGCAAAAATCATGTCTGCGCTTATTTTTTTATGTTTATTTTTTTTATCACATTTTGTTTGTCGATGTTTTTCTCATGTTTGTGTTTGTATGAATGAAGTTATTTATACATCAAAGTAAATTTCCATTTCCTGTACTTTCAGTCAAATCTGTGTTTTCCACATTTCTCTGTTGGTTTCTATTAAAGGACATTTTTCAACAAACATATTTCGCCCATTTTTTCCCTTTTTATTGGACTTTTGTTTTTTTTTAAACCTTTATTTATACAGGTAAATCCCATTGAGACCGAAGACTCTTTTTCAAGGGAGACCTGTTCACATTCCCACGTTACCATTCACACACACATTCATACACCGATAGCAGGCTAACTATCGACATTCACATGAGGCAAGGTGGGTGAAGTGTCTTGCCCAAGGACACAACAACTATGACACAGGAGGCAGGGCGGGGATCGAACCTCCAACCCTTTGATCATCGGCTGACCTGCTCTACCACCTGAGGGGGGTCTATAGAAAAGTGATGAATAAACATGTAGCTTCCTATTAGGGCCTATCCCTGCATTCCAAATCACATACTTTTTCTTTTTACTACACTACAAGTACAGAAGAGTGTTACTATTATTAGTAAAATTAGATAAGGCAGATGTTTTTTTTATTATGTTGAGAAATGTCAAGAATAAAGACGAATACTGCAAAATGCAATTGGAGTTAGTGGGGCATAGGTATTTTTGGCATAGTGCAATTGACGTGCATGTACTGGGACATCCTAAATCTTTTTCTGGCATACTAAATAGTATGAAAGTATGGGTATTGGAACGAAGGGTATGTTTTATTTCCCAAATGTATCCTTCCTAACAAAGGCCAATAGTAGACATATGGTCACAACAGGTTATAGTGTGGATCATGCAGCAGGGGGCGCTGTTGGACTCTTTTCACTGAGTCAACACACCAGTAAGAAAAGCAGAAAGAAGATTTGGTTATGGCTCACACCTCCTTATTTAGAACAATACTACAGAACAGCCTACAGAAAAATAACAAGTTTAAATTATATTTTGTGTGTGTGTGTGTGTGTGTGTGTGTGTGTGTGTGTGTGTGTGTGTGTGTGTGTGTGTGTGTGTGTGGTGTGTGTGTGTGTGTGTGTGTGTGTATGTGTGTGTGTGTGTGTGTGTGTGTGTGTGTGTGTGTGTGTGTTTGTGTGTGTGTGGGGGGGTTTACAGTCGTTAGTGATAACTGTTATTCAACATATGGAAAGGACAGACACATTAACACACACAACACACGCACGCACACACACACACACACACGCACACACACACACACACACACACACAAGCACACACACACACACAAGCACACACACACACACACACACACACACACACACACACACACACACACACACACACACACACACACACACACACACAGTGATATGTTGCCATGGTAATCAGACTGGAGGATGTTGGTCCTATGACTCAGCTTGTGAATCAGTGAAATACCATGACACACATCTGCTGGTTTATACACAGTGGAATAAAAGAACAGATATTAGATATTTAATTACATATATCATTATCACCATTGGATAATATGCAATAGGACTTGTCTCAGTGCAACAAATGACTAAAACTCAACTGTAAATTTGGGTATTTTGTAATTTATAAGAAAATTCTACAATAAAAAGTAGGAAATATATTATCATAAGAATGTCAGACAAAATCCTCGACTTACTTGATACTTGTTATGTTTTTGTTATCTTATGCCCCTAAATAACATTTTTAAGATGTTCTATTTCTATAGCTAATGGGGACTCAAAAATAAATGTGTCTAAAATAAAATATTTTTGAAAAATGAGCAACCCAAACAGAGAATGTTGAAAAGTGATGATTGTATAGAAATAGCTATTGTGTTTGTATGTATGAGTAGGTTGTTTATATCAGGAAGATGATTCTTCACTGTTGTCACCTCCCAGTAAAATGCATAAACTGTTTATAAAATACAATGGCAGTTAATTCTCAGTAGGCTATGTTCCTCTGGTAAAAACATGGACACATTATAAGGGGAAAAATCATTCACTTTCTCTAGCTCCGCCCCGCCGGCCCGGCGCGTCCATAACATACAACGAACCTCCGCCATTCACACAGACGGAGTGACGTCAAGCGAACAGAACGCAGCGTCAACTGGAAACTCTACAGCCTTCAAAATAATACCCTCAAAGAAATATTATTTAAATGCAGAAACGACAACTTAAGCCCGTTTTTTCTTTTCTTATATGTAGAGCTGTTTGTTATCTCACTCTGCTTGTAAAAGTATTCAACATGCCACATGTAAATGTATGTATTAACTTTACAAAGTTTTTTTCGCTTATACATTTGCACATAAAACACTGCACGGGTCGGAACAGAAAGCACTAAACAGCATATATTGTTTTTCAAATTTTTTTTTTTGCTACAAGATGTTACTAAGAAAACAAACCCACTTATAGACCAAATAAAATAAAAGTACCTATACACAAAAAATACGTAAAAAAAAACACAACTTATGTTATTATCAAAATGTGAAAACATCATGTTCATGCGTATGATTTTACTTTATTTCATTATTGCTGTTATTATTTTATTTTATGTTTTGTACATTTGAGGGCTGGAGTTGTGGATGGGACAGGGGGAGCTTGATGACTGTGTGTTTGTACTATACTATCTATGGTATGTACTTGTACAATGTTTGTGTTGTATTTAGGCCTACATGTTGTTAAATGTTGTACCTTTGTCTATAGGACCCACTCAAAAATGAAACACTGATCTCAACTATAGACTATATAAAATTAAATCAAGACAAGGGGCTATCCCTCAAATTCACCTGATTTTATTTTGAACTACTTGTTGTATAACTTTGTATCTGTAACTGTCTCTAGACCCCCACTTGAAAATGAAATGCTGAAATGCATCTCAGTACATTCAATATATAGGCCTATATTCAATATACTGTACATTACTCCAATACATTCAAATGTATTGCTTATACATGTATTTTATTTCTGTAATTTTTTAGGTTGCCTTTTGCATATCTGGCCGGGGACAGCAGATGAAAACTAGCCTCTTTGGCTAACTCTGGCTCACTTACATTTTGAATGTTGATTAGTGTGCAATGTCCCTGAAATAAACCAATAAAATAAAAATAAATAAGTATATGCTTTTATTTTGAAACTGTTCACTGGATGCGGGGGACCCTCACTTCGGGGAGCGTGACGCAAAGTGACGCGGCGGTGCTCGCGAGCGAACGTTCATTCACTTTAGGTTCGGACTCCCGTTGGAGTAACTGGCGGAAAAAAAAAATCGTCTGTTTGTCTCTTTCGTCTTAAAAAAAAACCCGGAATAATTTGGATACGCTTTTAGAAAAGACGACGACTGTGGGATATTTTAACCTATCAAACCCAGGACACCAGTCAGGCAGGCGCTTACATAAAGCATTGATTAATTTAGCGAGGGAATTGGTTGGCTTGTGAGAGAGAGTGTGTGTGTTGTCGTTTTGGAAAACACACGCACGCGCACACGCACACACAACACACACACACACGTATCCTACACTCACACGTAGCCTACACTCACTCACTCACACACACAAACACGTAGCCTACACTCTCACACACAGTCACAGGTTGCTAGCGGAGTTAGCTCGCTGGTGGCTAGCTGTGTTTCCCCCGTTTTTTTACTCGGGACTTCATAGCAACCGTTGCTAAACTTAAAACAGGAAGACAAAGTTGGACGTTTTTTTTTCCTCAGACTATGCGCCACGGGATTCAGTCATGATGTGGTGTTTTTCTAGAGGTTTATCGAGCTGGCCGGCGGCTAGCATCGGCTGACCAAAAGCTTAACGTGAGTCTCTCGCGACCTGGATTTTTACTCCTGCGTTTTTTTCCCCGTCTAATTTTTTTTTTTTTTTTTAAGGTGGACTTTGCCCTTAGGTAGCTCGTTCAAAACTCCCCCTTACCTCCTCCCCGTATTAAATAATAAATTCACTCTATTTGTTCTTCTTCTTGGGAGTTTTTTTTTGGCTGAACTAGACTGGAAGAAGCTGTTGTTTTTTTCTCAACTCTGTTTCTGGGAGGTAAAAAAAAAAAGTTTTGTGAGTTTGGGATTTTTTTTCCCTTTTCCGAGTCTGTGGAAAAATGGATGCGGGTATAGAGAAGGAATGCAGCGCCTTGGGAGGGCTCTTCCAACTCATCATGAACGACATGAAGGTAAGACTATAGAAGAATTAACTCTTGTTTATAAATTATATCCCTCCAAAATGCTCCCAGCGCATTTTGTATTATTATCAACCCGTTTACTTACTTTAAATTGAATTACGTATTGTCTGCCATTCATTTTTAGAGGTATAGTATCTCCCTTTCAACTCTCCCTTTCAAAAGTCTTAACATACTCAGTTGTCATGATAAGAAATACAATTGAATTAATCCTTGTTTGTTCCCCACAAAATCAACTCAGCACATTTTGTATTATATTATCAACTCGTTTACTTTATGTTGAAATGTCTGCCATGTATTTTCAGTGATAGGGTATCTTTCAGAAGTGTCAACTCGTCAGTTGTGATTATACTAAATCCAGTTGAATTAACTCTTGTGTATCCCTCCGAAATAATCGCAGCATTTGTTTTTTAATTATCAACTTGTTTACATACTAAAAATGTAAGTAAGTATTGTCTGCCATGTATTTTCATAGGAAGCGTATCTCTCTTTCACCTATTTTCAACTGTTTTTCATCATTTAAAAGTCTTGAGATACTCAGTTGCGATGTCAATGCAGCACATAGTAGTTTTTACCTTGGAAAATACAACTATAGTTGATGTTAAATTATTTAGTTTGTGTTAGTAGTATATTTGAGGCCTGGGTTGGATGCTCTAGTCATTCTTCTTAATACAAATATTTCCTGCATTGCTTCACACTGGCATTTACACTTCCTCAAATATAACATCCATGTTTGCATTTCTTTCTCTTTATTATAGACAATAGATGGATGGATACGTTTAACTATATTTATACCAGAAGGGATATTTGTATCATTACAGTAGCAAAGTATTAATAATAATAGGCCTACACTTAATTTGTGTATAGCACCTTTCAAAATAAAGCTAAAAAAATGCTTAACAGCTATCTTAAGAAATGTATACTCACAATTTTAAGTAAAAGATCAAGTCAATCATTGAAACAAAGTTCTAAAGTAGAAAGTCCATCTGATGAAAGTGAGTTTTTAACAGAATTTAAAAGTTTAAAATAATCAAAATCAAATGTGCATTCAAATGGACACAGTATATTTCATTTCATTTTCATTTAACTTTTATTTATCCTCGAGAGACCAATTGAGGGGTGACCCTCATTTACAATGACGTCGAGTTCAAAACAAATTCAAAGGAAAAACAACAATACATAAACAATATTCAATGCAAAAACATCAAATACACAACAACAGGTGAAGAGAAAAACAATTGAAACATTTACACAGTGGTGAAATTAAGTGGTAGCAATTAAAATTAAATGGGTGAAAGTACAATATAGCCTAATTAAAACAGTTACAGGTAGAGTTTGGCAGATTTAAAATAGTTTGTTTAAATATAGCTGATGGTATGTGTATATGCTTTATTATGACTGTCATAGCCACATACTTGCAAAGGACTATAATACAGCTAGAAAAACCCTATATTAGAATAAGGAGTTCCAGAAATGAATGTGTAAGCGTGACACACTCGTAAACGTTGACGTGTGTGTGTGTGTGTGTGTGTGTGTGTGTGTGTGTGTGTGTGTGTGTGTGTGTGTGTGTGTGTGTGTGTGTGTGTGTGTGTGTGTGTGTGTGTGTGTGTGTGTGTGTGGTGTGTTGTGTGTGTGTGTGTGTTGGTGTGTGTGTGTGTGTGTGTGTGTGTGTGTGTGTGTGTTAGTTAATGAATGAGCGAGCAGAGGTTTAAACTGGAAGTCGGACATGTGAGTGGGATGGGGTTGGATTCTACCAGCTGTGTGCCCTGTGATGTTTGTTCAGCAGACTGCCCTTTGCTATGTGTGTGTGTCTCACTCTCTCTGTCTGTCTGTGTGTGTGTGTGTCTCTGTCTGTCTGTGTGTGTCTGTCTCTGTCTGTGTGTGTCTCTCTCTTTCTGCCTGTGTGTGTGTGTGTCTCTCTCTGTGTCTCTGTGTGGATATGTATGTCTGTGTGTTTGTCTCTCTCTCTCTTTCTGTGTGTGTGTCTGTCTGTCACTGTCTGTCTGTGTGTCTCTCTCTTTCTGTGTGTGTGTGTGTCTGTCTGTCTGTGTGTGTCTCTCTCTCTCTGTGTGTGTGTGTGTGTGTCTGTCTGTGTGTGTGTCTCTCTCTTTCTGTGTGTGTGTCTGTGTGTGTCTCTCTCTTTCTGTCTGTCTGTGTGTCTCTCTCTCTCCCGTTCTGTCTGTCTGCCTGTGTGTGTGTTTCACTGCTCTCCGATGTTCATCATTAGCTGCTTATATTTTCCAGTTGTACCTGAACACACCTTGTTGTCCAAACCAGCCAGGAATGACTTGTGTGTTAGTCAGCGCTTATCTGACCCATATATGATTTTTTTTTTGCTTTCTTAAATTTCTTAAATTATACTGACATTTGTGCATACATCGGTCAATAAATATCATTTGTAATAACATTGAATATTTTGTTATAGACAGTTCAGTGCATTACATCTATGTTTGCATAGTATATTTATTGGAATATTCAATTACGATCTAGTGTTATATTTTTTTGTAAGTTCAACGCGTTTGGCATGTGTATGGTAAACGTACATGTTTTGGTCACACTTCTCCAATATACAAATTTATGGAATCTTAAAGATATTTTTTTTGGCATTTTTATGCTTTATTGACAGTGTAGAGACAGAGTTGAAATGGGGCAGAGAGGGGAGTGACATCCAGAGGACGACCGCGGGCTGGAATCGAACCCGGGTCCGCTGCTGGCCGAGGCCATGGGGGGGGACGCCCTACCAACTGAGCTAAGGGCGCCCCCCAATTTATGGAATCTTTATTATAACAGTTTGTTTTATAATCTCCAGACAGTGGGAAGTGCTTTACAATGTGTTGATATAAGATCTACAACCAGTCGGTGATAAACCATGAGTTGACGGAAAATTCAAACTGACCTGCATCTGCAAAATAACAATAACAACCAAGTCACAAGCAAACATGGAGGCCACTGAAGTCAGCATTTACTCTTTCAATCATACGTTAATGTGCAATGGAAGAGTGTGAGTGTGTCTGTCTGTCTGTGTGTTTTGTGTCTGTCTGTGACTGTGTGTTTGTGTGTGTGTGTGTGGGACTGTGTGGTGTGTGTGTTTGTTGTGAGTGTGTGTGTGTGT
>CM047518.1:25321926-25336926 GCA_026122265.1 Ammodytes dubius
TTTTTATTTTTATTTTTTTTTAAATTTTTCTTAGAATTCTATTTGTGTTTCTGTCTGTCTGCGGTCGTGTCACTCAGTCTCTTACATACTGTGTAATTTTTTTTTAAGATTATTTTTGGCATTTCAAGCTTTATTAGATAGTACAGTGGGGAGACAGACAGAGAGAGGGAGAGGGGGGATGACCTGCAGTAAAGGTCCACGGGTCGGATTTGAACCCGCGACCACTGCAACGAAGGCCGGAGCCAATATGGTACGCGCTCTATCCACTACGCCACCGATATTTTTCATCTATTTCAAAAGCTATGTCACAATCCCTTTTTGTCAAAATCAGTGAATATCTCCTCGTGATCCGCTACCTGTACGTACTGTGTGTGCACTGAAGAAAAATAAAATCTAGTGTTAATGCACAGAACAGACAGGTAGCGCATCATGAGGAGATATCCACTGATGTTTACAACAAGCGTTCTCCAGAATCGCTGACTTCACCTTTAATAGAACATTTCTTGCATTTTTAATCAGTGAGTGAGTGAGTGGTATCTGTTTGTGTGTTATAAATCCACACCCTCTATTGAACTGCAGTCATCCATACTGCTACATCAACTCCATATCTCTCTCTGTGTGTGTCTCTCTCTCTTTCCCTCTTTCTCTCTCCCTCTCCCTCTCTCTCTGTTTCTGTCTCTGTCTCTCTCTCTGTCTCTCCATCTCTCTGTCTCTCTCTCTCTATCATGTCTCTGTCTCTCTCTCCCCAACCTCTGTCTCCCTCTCTCTCTCTCTCCCTCTCTCTCTCTCTCTCTCTCTCTCTCTCTCTCTCCTCTCTCTCTCTCTCTCTCTCTCTCTCTCTCTCTCTCTCTGTCTCTCTCTCTACCTGTTGACCATCCCTCCCTCTGCCCTCCTGCCAAACTTTTCATACACATACTTCAATTTTCTTGCTGCAACTTGGTAAACAAACTGGATATATTCAAAGTATGTGTTTCTAGACTGAACATGTCCAAATGGATCTATCCGAGGGACTTTCAGTTTTTGTTAATTCTTGCGCCCCCCTTTGGACAAAAGCGGTAGTGTTTACTATGCCAGCTATAGTTCCAGGGGTGAGCGTATACCCATGACAAAGGCATTAAAAAAACCGATATAAAAATAGCATTGTTTGCACTGATGGTCTCGTTTGCTGTTACATGTAATTCATGATCATCAGAGGAAAAATGAGACTGTTTCAGAAATATTCAAAAGTTCCTCGTAGCACCTTTTAACTAAAATGCCCCCTTACAATCAATGAGAAACGCCAGCTTTGCTAACTCAATAAAACGTCCCATCTAGAGTCTCACACACACACACACACAGTCCCAAATCGACACGCCAGTAAAAAATCTTTGCTGTGCTCATCATCAGTGTTCCATATATGGACAGTGAAGTCGAACACGGTCAATAACTGGTCTGATGAGCTTGCAGAAAAACCAACCTCTTCGGACTATAGATTGGAAGGGTTTTCTCCGAGAGGCTTAAAGGATTTTACCAGGCTGACAATGACGGCAGGATGCCCAGTTTGAGTTCACCCGAGGACATTTTCTGTTACAATTTTTTTTTAACCAAATCTCTTTATTTATTTGTTATTTTTTAAAGGGAAAGCGCACAATTTTAAAACAATTGCACCAGAGTTAGCTCGTTGCTAATTTGCATCTGTAGTGCCATCACTTTCCTTCCTCTTATTTTCTGTCATCTCCCTATTGTCTAAAGGTGCTCTGAGGAACTCTCAGTTTGTGTTCATTCTTGCACTCCCTTTGGACAAAAGCGGTAGTGTTTTAACCACGCCAGCTGTTGTTCCTGGGTGAGCTTACCCATGACAATGAAAAACTAATAGCATTCTTTGGCACTGATGGTCTCGTTTTGCTGTTACATGTCATTTATGATCATCAGAGAAAAAAAATTAGACTGGTTCAGAAATATTTAAAAGTTCCTCGTAGCACCTTTTTAAATAAAGCGCAGTTGTGCACCAACACATACAGACATGCTGCTTAACTGAAGCATTCTCCTCCTAATGATTTTAACTAAGACCTGCAGACGCTTGCAGTTGCCACAATAGCCATTTGTCTTCAGCTTTCACTATCTAACCTCTGACCTCTGACCCTTAAAACTAAACTCAGTGAAATATGTGGAATTGGCAGAAAGCACCGCAGTGTCATAGCAACCAAAACACAACTATGAAACGGCAACTAAATCTATTTATTTATTTATTTACTTACTTACTTACTTACTTACTTACTTACTTACTTACTTACTTACTTACTTACTTACTTACTTACTTACTTACTTACTTACTTACTTACTTACTTACTTACTTACTTACTTACTTACTTACTTACTTACTTACTTACTTACTTACTTATTTGTTTGTTTGTTTGTTTATTTGACAGGGACATTGCATATTAACAAACATTTCTGTAAATATGCCAGATTCAGCCAGAAGGCTATAGTTTCCATCTGCAGTCCTTGGCCAGATGTAACAATAGGCTCCCTAAAAAGCAAATGAAAAGCAAATAACAGAAAGAGTGGGAGTGATCTGTGTATCAAAGAAAGAAGAATTAATTTAGTTCTTACCTGCCCAGGGACTACAGGTGGAAAATAGCAGTTTTGCTAAAACCTGGTACAATCTCTCCTCTTGTTCCAGGTTAATGTTTCTTTTGTACATTGTCCCTGTTCAAATAAAGTTATAATAATAAAAAAAAGAATGCATAAATAAAGAGCCCATTGTGAGTTATGTAAGAATGAGACCAATAAGAGCAAAATGAAAAACCCTTCTCTGTGTGTGTGTTTGCCTCACTTCATGAAGAGCTCATTGTTTCCCAGATATAAAGGGCCGGGGAGTCGGCTGAGTTAAACACACACACTAGACTACTGAACAAACCATTAACCTACAGCTGACACACCCTACCTGTCTACTTTCCCTTCTCTCTCTCTCCCCTTCTCTCTCTCTCTCTCTCTCTCTCTGTCTCTCTCTCTCACTCACTCACTCTCTCTCTCTCTTTATCTACTTCCCCCTCCCTCTCTCTCTCTCTCTCACTCACTCACTCACTCACTCACTCACTCACTCACTCACTCACTCACTCACTCACTCACTCACTCACTCACTCACTCACTCACTCACTCACTCACTCACTCACTCACTCACTCACTCACTCACTCTCTCTCTCTCTCTCTTTATCTACTTCTCCCTCCCTCCCTCTCTCTCTCTCTCTCTGTCTCTCCCTCCCTCCCCCCCCTCTCTCTCTCTCTCTCTCTCTGTCTCTCCCTCTCTCTCCCTCCCTCCCTCCCTCTCTCTCTCTCTCTCTCTCTCTCTCTCCCCCTCTCTCTCCCTCCCTCTCTCTGTCTCCCTCCCTCTCTCCTTCCCACAGACCAGAGCTTTGAATGAAGCAGTGTTAACCAAACACAGCCTTAAACAAACGGCCAGCTTTCTGTTTGAATAGTGTCTCAACCTCTCTTGACCTCTCTCTCCCTTTCCCCTCTCTCTCTCCATCTCTCTCTCAACCTCTCTCGACCTCTCTCCCTCTCTGTTGCTTTAAATTGGCGACAGTCGGTCTGAAACAAAATGACCAGGGTAGCCAGCAAAATATCCAGTGTTTTTTTTTTTTTTAATATTGGGCGACATAGTGAGTATATTCATTCATTGATTCGTTTGTTCGGTCGTTCAAGCTTTTTATAATATCGATAAATCATTCACAGCAAGCTCTTATTTATTATCATCATATCGAGAGTACATAAGAATTGCATAAATCAATTTAAATTAAAAACGTTTTCTAAATAGATAAAAATAAAACCAACAATAGGATAAGAAGAACAACAAGTCAGTTAATATATTTTTATCAATCCCTTTGTGAGCAATTTTTTTTTGATTACCAATTTTTATTTGAACATAAAACAACATAAAACAGAACATACTTACATACTTTTTCCATTTTTTTGAGAGCTGTTTTTAAAAAAAAGATTTAGGTCTTCAATAGGATCCCTTCGCTCTGACCTCCACTGAAGTGTGGAAACTTGAGAGGGGATATGTGAAAAGATAAATTTCAATGTGCCTCGTGTAAATTGACTTATAAAGAAAACTTAACTTAAAGGTGCAGTGTGTAATATGACATCATCAAGAAAGTTCTACAAAGTTCTAGAATGCAACGCTCCCTGGGTAACCCCAACCCATTCGAATAATAACAGAAGCTACGGTGGCCTTCAAGGACAAGAACAATTCTAAATTTTAAACGATGCACCTGATGACATTCCAACTATGACACTTTCAAGATGGCGGCACTAGGCCTTGGTCCAAAATATGCAGAAATATGGACATATATGAGACCCTTTCTAAGGGGAAAAAAAATAATTCAAAAAATGTTTTTCAGCTATTATGCACTAAATTAAATGTACTTATGGATATTATAATTACTTTCTACAAAATCTGCTAGGAAATAAAACCCAAAATTCTACACACTGCAGGTTTAACAATAAAGAACTTGTACCAAAAGCAGGGTTTTTCCTGGCTCAGAATGGGCCTTTGGGAGGTAAGAACACGGAACAACTTTTTTGGTAAAGGCAAAAAGTTTGTGAATTTTAGGAGTGGGTTGGGGTTGAGAAACTGGAGCTTCAATGATTGTTTTATTTCGATTTTTCTTGTTTTCATGATCAAGGGAAGCAGTAGTATAAATTGAAATGCAATGCATCCTCCAGCCCTACAAGAAGGAGGACTTGTATTTGGCTCAACTAGAAACACATTTGGAGAGGTTTTACATAGCTGAATATATTCTCAATTTTTATCATTTTGGCGCTGGTGATTTACCTTTGGGGGGGGGGCATAACACCACTTTGGGGGGGCGCCAAAAAAATTCTCTATGCAGGAAAAACCCTGAAAAGTGATCGCTCAGTAGTGAGTTATCGCCAGGTTTCGCTCGTGAACTGGTTTCAGAGGAATTTGAACCATCGCATTCTGTTGGCGGAATGCCTTTCCTCCTGCGTGACACTCTGTGATCTATGATAAAGGCTCCGTCAATATCCCCACACATCACACAACAGAATATTCCTCCTCCCATAGCCAATAAGCCTGTAGTGTATATGTCATAATGCTTGATGGAAATGGATTGATTTTTGCTTTTCTAATGTCTATTCTATACCTCTGTCTCTCACTCTCCCCAACCTCTGTCTCCCTCTCTCTCTCTCTCTCTCTCTCTCTCTCTCTCTCTCTTGTCTTTGTCTCTCTCTCTCTACCTGTTGACCATCCCTCCCTCTGCCCTCCTGCCAAACTTTTCATACACATACTTCAATTTTCTTGCTGCAACTTGGTAAACAAACTGGATATATGTATTTTAATCTTGATGTATTTCATGTCCCTGTAAAGCACTTTGAATGGCCTTGTGTCTGAATTGTGCCATAGAAATAAACTTGCCTTGCCTTATTATGGACAGGGTCAGTAACTTATTTTTAGGTCTGTAATAATTTACATTAAAGGAAATCTCAGTCTTAACCTTTAACTAACATAGGTGCTTTTTCTTTGGGCATGTTCAAGCTTTATTAGATAGTACAGAGTTGAAATGGGGAGACAGAGAGAGAGAGAGAGAGAGAGAGAGAGAGGGGATGACCTGCAGTAAAGGTCCACGGGTCGGATTTGAACCCGCGACCACTGCAACGAAGGCCGGAGCCGATATGGTACGCGCTCTATCCACTACGCCACCGGAGCGCCCCACCCACACACACACAAACACACACACTAACTAATATCTCTGAACAACATCCGTGTGTATTTGCTTATGTACAGAAAACTACAGATATAGAAGCGTATTGAACAATTTAAGTCTTTCAACGTTTCCTAAAGTTCTGGAACCGGTTTACTTGAATTTGTGCATTTCACAATTTCCCAGTAAAACAGTATTGTAGCCCTTATTATCATCTCTCTACCCACACACCTCCTTAGCCCGTGAGATGATTATCTGAAAGATTGACAAACAAAAACAACAAACAGTCACACACACACACACACACACACACACACACACACACACACACACACACACACACACACACACACACACACACACACACACACACACACACACACACACACACACACACACACACACACACACACAGGCAGTTACTCAACAGTCAGCTGAATGCATGACTGCGTATGTCACAGCATATGAAAAATACACTGCTGTTATTTTTTTATAACTCATGTGCATGAAAGACAGATCCGTCTTTAGTCAGTTAAAGGTGCAGTCAGTGATTCTGGAGAACGCTTGTTGTCAAAATCACTTTTTATCGAAAATCGGTGAATATCTCCTCATGATCCGCTACCTGTCCGTACTGTGTGTATGCTAAAAAAAAATCCAGTGTTAATACACAACCCTTTAGGTTTTCGTCAGACAAAACAATAATATTGAAGATGTCGCTTCAAATTACTAAAAATGGTGTTGTATGGTTTTTCACAATTTACTTAAACCAATAAAAATATCGATTTAATCTGGAAAATACTGGTAATAAAAATGTTTTGCCAATTGATAAAGTAAAGCTAAATAAAGTAAATATATCTGGCTACTTAACTGAGTGACCAAATAAGGTAATACTAGTAAGCACACTATATTTATTGAATATGTCGCTTCAAATGACAAAAAATGGTGTTGTACGTTTTTTCACAATTTACTTAAACCTATACATAAATCGATTAATCTGGAAAAATGTTGGTAATAAACACTTTTGGCCAATTGAATAAATGACCAGATATTTGACTATTTGACTGAGTGATGTTTCCAATTTACTTACACCAAACAATGAATTGAAGAATTGGGAACATACCGGTAATAAACATTTGTGGCAAATTGACTGCTAACTAAAGTAAATATATCTGGCTACTTAACTGAGTGACTGAATAAGGTAATACTAGTAAGCACAGTAATACTAGTAAGCACACTAGGGGGTCAACAGTGCAGCAGTATAATTCACTTTCGTTAGATGTCACACTGGTCAGTAGAGCAAGTCAGGATTAACATGGTTAGGCTTACACACTAAAGGCAGGTACAAACACACACACACACACACATGTACGCAGGCAGGCACACACACACACACACACACACACACACACACACACACACACACACACACACACACACACACACACACACACAACACACACACACACACACACACACGTATTTACGAAGGCAGGCACACACTCACTCACTCACTCACTCACTCACTCACTCACTCACTCACTCACTCACTCACACACTCACACACACACACACACACACACACACACACACACACACACACACACACACACACACACACACACACACACACACACACACACTATAAGTAACTTGATACCTGTCCATGCTGTCTGGTTGGCTAAGCAGGAAGGATAGCATCTATACATGGACAGGCTCAGGCTGTGAATGGAGTTTACTGTGTCAGTGTCAGTCGGCCATAGATCAGCTTAAAGGTGTAGCTCAGTATTTTTGAAGTATGGTTGTATGGGCTATGGGCATTCTTAGGTATTTTATTTTTTAGATTAGTTTTTGCTGTTTTCAAGCTTTATTAGATAGTACAGAGTTGAATTGGGGAGGAGGGAGGGAGAGAGAGGGAGAGAGAGGGAGAGAGGGAGGGAGAGAGAGAGAATGAATACGGGTGTCATTCAATACAAAGTGAATGGAGCGCTGTGTATTGTTGAGAGAGAGAGAGAGAGGATGACCTGCAGTAAAGGTCCACGGGTTGGATTTGAACCCGCGACCACTGCGAGCACCCGTTCGTGGGCATAGTTAGTGTGTGACCTTATAGAGATGGCGATCAGTGCACTCACTATAAGGAGTTTGGGGGAGACGTATCTGTAGCAGAAGTCAGCCTTGTACTGTTGCAGAGGGGGCCTGCAGAAACTATTTTTTCTTTGCTTCATATACAAATGCTTACCTAAAAATATAAATTAAAAAAAGTTCAATTGTACGCTTAACTAAGGACTTTTTTCACAGCCTTATTTTGCCACCAGACAGCTGTTTATTTTTGCACTTGTTTTGGAAGTGCAGTTCGGCCATGTATTGTTAGTCCGCCAACTTTGCAGCGTATCAGCTGTTCAGAGCTACTGTGGCTTATTCAAGAGACACAAGGGGCCCCTTCTTGCCTCTTGCTTTATATCCATCACATCCCCGTTTTGTTTTCATATGGAGGCCAATTACATCCTAAATCTTTTTTTCTACCATACTAAATAGTAGATAGTATGGCCTGGGTATTTGAACGCAGGGTTAGTCTCTACCTTTGTTAAATGTTCTTCTTCTTGATCTGATATAAGGGTAGACGGCTGTGTGGTTGGGCAGCTGTCAGTGTCCCATGTAGAGTGAACCCTCCTGGACACAGTCAGTGACCCTTATGAGCCCCGGGACCCTTAAATTAGCTTTACCACTCACTCTAAAGGTTCCCATAACAAGCTGCACTGAACCCTTTTACTCTGTGTGTGTGTGTGTGTGTGTGTGTGTGTGTGTGTGTGTGTGTGTGTGTGTGTGTGTGTGTGTGTGTGTGTCTGCAGTGTGTGTGTGTGTGTGTGTGTGCTTCTCACTGCAAATCCATTGCTGGGATATTGTGTCTGCTAGCGACTGTGACATTCCTGGCAGTCACAACAAATCCCCCACAGAATTTAAGGTTGGGGGGAAAGAGGTGCTAAGCAGACCGAAATATAAGCAGCAGGGACTGTGTGTGTGTGCGTGTGTGTGTGCGTGTGTGTGTGTGTGTGTGTGTGTGCGCTCATTTGTTCGTTCTTGGTTTGCAGCTTGACACGCTTGTCCAGAGTGACCTTCAGTGACTACTCAAATACGATACACTTTATTTCTTACTAGATTACCAACATTACAAAAAGGGGGAATGGATGGATAAATAGATGGAAGGATAGATGGATAGATAGATAGATGGATGGATAGATAGATGGATAGATAGATGGATGGATGGATGGAAGGAGACAATATGGTACGCGCTCTATCCACTACGCCACCGGAGCACCCCATCTTATTGCTAGTTTTTTTTGCTAACAGACAAACACCTGACCCACTTTCTATTTTCACTAATTGACTGACTGTGATACAATGTAAGTGGGAGATGTTTGAGTTGCATTAGATTTAATTCCACAGTCTAAGGTCCAGACAGATTTATTAATGGAACTGTTTCTCCGCACATGGATCGTCTAAAGATTGGGGGGGGACGCCCTACCAACTGAGCTAAGGGCGCCCCACAATTGTTTTTATTGAAGAAGCTGACTCATGGAGATTTGCACAAGAATCCCAATGCACCTTGACTGTCTTGTACCTGTGCAAATGGCAATAACCATATTCTATTCTATTCTATTCTAGTACATATCCCTTGACATTTTATACCCAATAAGGAACCGCGTCAATTTTAATTTTTTTCACAAGCATAATATATAAAAGGTAAAGAAGAGGGGGACAAACACAAAAAAGAGAGGCAAGAAAACAAAAAAAAATCTACCCATCTAACCACCCGTTAACTCCATCTCTCGAGCTATCTGAGGCTCAGTTGTTAGTCGTTCACCATTTTGTGTGTGTGTGTGTGTGTGTGTGTGTGTGTGTGTGTGTGTGTGTGTGTGTGTGTGTGTGTGTGTGTGTGTGTGTGTGTGTGTGTGTGTGTGTGTGTGTGTGTGTGTGTGTGTGTGTGTGTGTGTGTGTGTGTGTGTGTGTGTGTGTGTGTGTGTGTGTGTGTGTGTGTCATCATTTGGACAGCCACCTGCAGTATTTCATCAGGCAGTGTTAATACGCTGCTGCAGCCAGTAAACCTGCCAGCTCCATACTGTAGAGAGGGGGCTAGCTAATGGCTTTAGCATTGGTGAGCTAACAAGATTCTAGATTGTTTATTTATCATATATACACAACAATTACAACAAGAAATGTGTAAATAATACAAACATCCTAGACACACACACACACACACACACACACACACACACACCACACACACACACACACACACACACACACACACACACACACACACACACACACACACACACACCACACAGCAACACTGAGACACAATAAACTCACAAGTAGTGAAAGCAAGGACACAGCAGAGCAGGCCGGTTAATGGAAGAGGCTAATGGTGTTGGTGTTAGGGGGTTAAATGGGTATTATCCTCCTGTGGGACTGTCCCCTGTAGATCACTACACACACACACACACACACACACACACACACACACACACACACACACACACACACACACACACAACACACACACACACACACACACTCATGTTCAGGACAGAGTAGAGAGAAAGTAGTCCCAGCTTCAGACACACACACACACACACACACACACACACACACACACACACACACACACACACACACACACACACACACACACATGGGTTCAGGACAGAGTAGAGAAAGTAGTCCCTGTTGTTAATTGAATAACCAGAGCACCTCCCGCCAGCAGCTGTTGGCCACAGATGTAGAACCCAAGGTCAGAGCTCTAGATTACGTCATCAATCAGCTGCTGGTACCAAATGCATAGAAGACATAGAAACACTTTAGTTTGGTGCTGTGTGTGTGTGTGTGCATTTTTTTAAATGCAAATCCTTTGAACACATTTCATTTCAGCTGTGTTATTTTTATTGGTGATATTAAAGGCCTACTTCACCGGTCTGTGACATCACAGAAAGAGAAATGTAGGGTTAGACAGTGAGACCATAAAACACTCTTTCTGCCTTTTCTCAGGCTAAGATGATCCGATTTCAATTATTTTTGCACATTTATACTACATAGGATCTCCGAGTTCAATACATCTTCATATTCCAACCGGTGAAGTAGGTCTTTAAGTTATTAGGGCTTCCCCAGAATTTAATCAAATCAAATCAAATCAGTTTTATTTGTATCGCCCAATATCACAAATAGACATTTGCCTCAGTGGGCTTTACATTCCATACAGTATGACACTCTGCCCTTACACCCTGTGAATGGCATGATAGTGTAATTGGTTTGCCTGTATTCTGTCCCTACATTATTATCTGTTCTGTTTTATGAGACCCAAATAATCCAGAAACACCACGTGTCAGTCAGTCTGTCAGCTGTTGTTGTTGTTGTTACTCAGAATTAAATCTATCAGAAGTCAAAGGTCACAGAAAGAGCCTCAGCTGTTTATTGATCAATCGATTGGTTGACAGACAAAAACAGTTGACGGCAACTTTCTGTGTTGACCAACTGTGCAACCAATACTGCTGACCTTTGTACTCGGAGACTAATCTGCACCACCAGGTTTAAACACTCTGATTTAAACTGGATATTTTGACACACTCCTTATGATGTCATAAGTATTTGCTCTGCCAAAGAAGCACTGATTAAATAGTATACATATTTTTAATGTCTGTCTCTCTGTCTCTCTCTCTCTCTCTCTTTCCACATTTCAACTCAAAACTATCCAATAAAGGGGGCGCCCTTAGCTCAGTTGGTAGGGCGTCCCCCCCATGGGCCTCGGCCAGCAGTGGACCCGGGTTCGATTCCAGCCCGCGGTCGTTCTCTGCATGTCACTCCCCTCTCTGCCCCATTTCAACTCTGTCTCTATACTATCAATAAAGCATAAAAAAGCCAAAAAAAAATCTTTAAAAAAAAATCAAAAATAAAACTATCCAATAAAGGTGAACACCCCCGAACATTTTTTTAAAAAGACAAAAAAAATAAAAAAGTGTGAGTTTGAATATCTCTGTTAAACGCTGTTGGTGTTGTTGTGGTAAAACTTTCATAATACTGTCACAGATTTATTGACACAATAGTTCTGTGTGTTTGTTTGTTTCAGGCCAGTTATCCCACATGGGAGGACTTTGTATCCAAAGGAACCAAGCTACAGTCACAGCTAAGGTAAAAAAAAAATGCACAGACAGACAGACTCTCTCTCTCTCTCTCTCTCTCTCTCTCTCTCTCTCACTCACTCACTCACTCACTCACTCACTCACTCACTCACTCACTCACTCACTCATTCACACACTCATTCACACACACACACACACACACACACACACACACACACACACACACACACACACACACACACACACACACACACACACACACACACACACACACACACACACACACACACACAGTAGCTGGCTCAGTGTAATAACAGTATAATGCCAGTGATTCCCAGAGGGCCAGTTTACTGTGATAAGCATCACTCTGCCTGCTGCACACTGTCACACTCCATTAGCCCTGCCAGTCAGAGACACACACACACACACACACACACACACACACACACACACACACACACACACACACACACACACACACACAGCCGCAAAGCTGACGTTCTTGTATTTTAATGCAACTGTGAAAATCTTGTCACGATCAGCAACCTGCGCGCTGCATAAACATCCAGTGTTCATACACAGCCTAGGCTCTGTAAACAACAGGTATATAAACAAAGGGAGCCCACTGTAGCTATAGCAACATGCCTGTATACAGATCCTAGGCCTAGACTGTGTATTAACACTGGATTTTTGCTAGAAAATATTGCTTGTTTGGTCTAGTATTGTATAAAAAACAGCCCTGTAGCTTATATTACCAGCACTATTATGCAGTTTCAGTTGAGGGGGATTTGTTTACATGTGCACAACCTGTAGTTAGTTTACAAAACACATTTTCTCTGCATAAAGTTACAGAATGTTTACTTCTCTGACACAGCAAACACATCATAGTTAACATAACACCTTTAAAAGCAGTGTGATGAATTTGAGCTTTTGTCAGACTACAGTTTGGTTTTCTAGCTCACAAATATTGTCTGTAAATTTGGCCTGTAAACAAAGGGTATAAACAAACGGTGCCCACTGTGGGCGGCAGTGGCGAAGTGGGTAGGAAGATTGCCTCTGGAGTGCAGGGTCGGAGGTTCGATTCCCCGCCTAACCGCCACATGTCGAAGTGTCCCTGAGCAAGACACTGAACCCCAAATTGCTCCCGATGGTTCAGAGAGCGCCTTGCATGGCAGCTACTGCCATCGGTGTTTGAGTGTGTGTATGAATGGGTGAATGTGGTAAGATATGTAAAGCACTTTGGGGCTGAGAAAATCGGCTGGAAAAGCGCTATATAAGTCAAGTCCATTTACCATTTACCATTTACTGTAGCTATAGCAACATGCCCGTTTACAGATTCTAGACCTAGGCTGTGTATTAACACTGGATTTCAGCTAGAAAATATATATTGCATTTGAGCAGTCAGCCCAGAGCTTCTGTCAGTTTGGTTTCTGGTGTCTGGCTGAGGAATGTGGGACGGAGTTTTCCCGCTGCGCCACCAGATCGCTCACACAGCTGGAACCATGAGACGGGACATCAAACGCTCTGCACATTACACACACATGAACACACACACAGAGACACACACACAGAGACACACATGAACACACACACATAAACGCACACACACTTGCACGCAGAGACACACATAAACGCACGCAGGCACACACACTTGCACGCAGAGACACACACGCACATAGAAACAGAGACATGCACACGCACACGCACGCACGCACACACAGACACACACACAGACACACACGCAAAGACACACTAACCCACAGACACATACAGACACACACACACACGCATGCAAAGACACACAGACACAGACGCACTAACCCACAGACACACACACTTGCACCCAGAGACACACACACACACACACACACACACACACTCGCACACACACTGAGCTGGAGAAGTGTGGTTTTAATTTGATGTATCTGGGACCAGGAAGTGTTTGAGTGTACTGTAGCTCTGCGTTCTTATTGGTGTGTGTGTGTGTGTGTGTGTGTGTGTGTGTGCGTGCGTCTGACTTCAATGGAAATTCTCTTTCAAATTCACTCACACACACAGACACACAAACTATTGACAGCAGTGTCATCTGATCTTCTTAGTAAGGTTTTCAGGGGTGTGTGAGAGTGAGTGCGCACAGCAATAGAAATATGAACCTGACTGGTAATGGGACACACACACACACACACACACACACACACACACACACACACACACACACACACACACACACACACACACACACACCACACACAATAGGTCTATTGATGGCGGTGATGTGTGTGTCAGAACGTCTCCAGTTGCACTCCTTACACTGGCCTTTGATGGCAACTGGCCTCTCATGTGGCTACACGCAGATCATGCTTTCAAAATAAGAGCCCTCTTTAGTCTTGTTTATGAGTTGTCCTTTGCAATGTCTAACCCGCCCAATGCTGTGTGTGTGTGTGTGTGTCTGTCTGTGTGTGTGTGTCTGTGTGTGTGTGTGTGTGTGTGTGTGTGTGTGTGTGTGTGTGTGTGTGTGTGTGTGTTTGTGTCTGTGCCTGTGTGCGTGTGTCTGTGCCTGTGTGTGTGTGCGCGCGTCTGTGTCTCTGTGTGTGTGTCTGTCTGTGCCTGTGTGTGTGTGTGTCCTCATTTTGAACTGTCTGTGTGTGTGTGCGCATGTCTGTGTGTGTGTGTGTTTGTGTGTGTGTGTGTGTGTCTGTGCCTGTGCGTGTGTGTGTGTGTGTGTCCTCATTTTGAACTGTCTGTGTGTGTGTGTGTGTGTGTGTGTGTGTGTGTGTGTGTGTGTGTGTGTCCTCATTTTGAACTAGAGGAAGAAATTATTACTGTTTTCACACATTGTGTTCACGCTGCCCAGTTATAAGCAAACATAGGCTTCATGACTCGCATGGAAATCTGTAGCTGTAGCGTTAGTTAGCCAAAATCCTTTTAATGCCAAGTTCTTAGAAGTATTTTGTACAGTTGCCCGATAATTGCACAAATCATTCGGTGGCGCAGTGGGTAGAGCGCGTACCATATTGGCTCAGGCCTTGTTGCTGTGGTCGCGGGTTTGAATCTGACCCGTGGACCTTTACTGCAGGTCATCCCCATTTACACTCTGTCACTATCTACTTCTACTATCTACTATCAAACTGTCAAATAAAAATTAAACCATCGAAAAATGATCA
>CM047518.1:25341926-25351926 GCA_026122265.1 Ammodytes dubius
GATAATGTGTGTGTGTGTGTGTGTGTGTGTGTGTGTGTGTGTGTGTGTGATAAATGAATCAGGCCTGTTTAAAGGGGTTAAAGCTGCAGTGTGTAGAATTTACTGGTATTTTTAAGAACAGGTACTGTAGGCTATAATCTCTTAAAAAAAAGAAATTTTTCTTGTCTCACACCCACACACACACACACACAGGCCTGTGCGTTTAATAGAGTCTGTTGACGCTTTCAAACGTCAACTAAAAACCTATTTATTTGAACAGGCTTTTGCCTAATTTGTTCTTGGGGCTGCTATGTTTATCACTGTGTTGTCTTGGCCTTTTAAATGTATGTACAATTTTAATCTGTTGTTGCTTCCCATTGTGAAGCGCTTTGTGACCCTGGTCTGTGAAGGACGCTCTATAAATAAAGTTTACTTACTTACTTACTTACACACACACACACACACACACACACACACACACACACAGACAGACAGACAGACAGACAGACAGACAGACAGACAGACAGACACACAGACACACAGACACACACACAGACAAGACACACTGACTTCTTAGAAAGACGGTTGAACTTCACTGTGAGTCTTGTGATGATACCTTATGATACAGTAATGGTGAACTATTGGCTATTAACGCTTCAGGGGATGACCCTCGCTGCACAATGTGATCTGAAGCCGCCTGAAGCTAGTCATTAAGTTATTTAGTTATTTCACTTTGCCCTCTGTGTTTAAAGCACTTAACTGTTGTATACAAAAACAGCATTCTTTGCACTGATGGTCTCGTTTTGCTGTTACATGTCATTTATGATCATCAGAGAAAAAATTAGTTTCAGAATTTTTTAGAAGTTCCTCGTAGCACCTTTTAAAAAAAAAAAACGTTTTTAATTTTAAATTCTAAACTGAATTTCCGGATAGTTTATCAAACTAAAATGCCTGACTCTTTTCAGATGATTTACTATCATCCATCTAACATGTAACTCCCCATATGACATCGTAAGAGAGGGATTTGGTGGATTTAGTTTTACTGGGGCTTTAATGCTTCTGGCCTAAAATGCTTTACAATAAATCACTAAGACATGACAGAGCAGGTTTACAGAGGCTGCCATGGATGGGAGCGGTCATGATTACACACACACACACACACACACACACACACACACACACACACACACACACACACACACACACACACACACACACACACACACACACACACACACACACACACACACACACAACACACACACGATTGACTTTGGTGTTACATAATCATATCAGCAGAAATATGCAGATATGCAGCTTTGAATACACTGGTAGTCCCTGTCCACGTCAGCGCGTTGTGTGTGTGTGTGTGTGTGTGTGTGCGTGTGTGCGTGTGTGTGTGTATAGTCTCTCCCACTGAGCTCAAAACTGAAACTAAATCCACAGGAGGGAAGACGTCACAGGAAAATGTGATCCCTGGAACACTGTTTGAAGTTAGAAAGCTTCCTGAAAAGTTACTGTTTCACTGTTGTTGTTGTTTACAGCAGCAGGGCCCACAGTTTGGTTGAGAAACGTATTCTAGTCTTACGTTTGGTTCCAGGTTCCTCCAAAAATGATAGCATTACTCAATACTAAGAATTACATGTAGAGCAAGTATGTTTTGTAAACTAACTGCAGGCTCTGTGAATGTAAACAAATCTCCCTCCCCTGAAACGGCATAGTGCACCTTTAAGATAACTGCAAACATAAGTGATCATGTTTAGAAATAATAATATAAAAATGGTATCCAAGCTAAACGTTTGTCATCGCGCGCACACACACACACACACACACACACACACACACACACACACACACACACACACACACCACACACACACACACACACACACACACACACACACACACACACGTTGGCATCGCGTGTTACAATCAGCTGAGTTTGAAAAAGCAGGTTCCTCTTATCTCTTCTCCGATGATTCCACATGACTAGTTTCCCCAGCAACACGGGAACAGTTAGACATCAGTTGGTATCATGGGGTTTCCATAACACGCACACACACACACACACACACACACACACACACACACACACACACACACACACACACACACACACACACACCGATCACAAGACCACCTGCTGAGTGCTCAATAGTCCTAAGGCCAACTCAGGGGTGATGAAACTTGTTTGCGTCACCCCAACTGACAGACAGACAGTTAATCAATATTCAAATCAATACAATGTGAGACAGAGAGAGAGCGAGTGTGTGAGCCAGGGACAGTTATTATTGCAGACTTGTTGTTGTGTATATATATTTTTTGAAGATTATTTTTTGGCATTTTCAAGCTTTATTAGATAGTACAGAGTTGAAATGGGGAGAGAGAGAGAGAGAGAGAGAGAGAGAGAGAGAGGGGGGGGGGGGGGAGGATGACCTGCAGTAAAGGTCCACGGGTCGGATTTGAACCCGCAACCACTGCAACAAAGGCCGGAGCCGATATGGTGCGCACTCTATCCACTACACCACCGGAGCGCCCATTGTTGTTGTATATTTAAGAAAAGTGCCGAAAAACTAAAGGCACATTCACACTCTCCCCAGTTAATCTGTACCATAGTTTAAAAGTGCTCCGAGGAACTTTCAGTTTGTGTTCATTCTTGCGCCCCCCTTTGGACAAAAGCGGTAGTGTTTTTACTACGCCAGCTGTTGTTCCTGGGTGAGCGTATACCCATGAGAAAGGCATGAAGAAAAATATATAAAAATCAGGCATCATTACTTTTTGCCAATACGTTACCACTTCTAATATGGTTATCCGATTTATTTTTGAATATTTTCATCTGGCCAAATTTCCAGGTGAAACATTCCACTTCCAAATAAATAAACTGAAAGAAATTTAGCCGTCAATGGTGCTTGGCTACGGTGTGAATGCATAGTGTGAGAGTGCGCCCTAATTCCATTTCACATTTCCTAAAATTATCAATAAGTTCCAGTCGAGAGCGGATGTTTTATACTGTGTGGAGTTTGCAACATTCATAGTGACGGGCTGAAGATTCAGAGGAAAAGAAAACGTCAACAGTAATTAACACACACACACACACACACACACACACACACACACACACACACACACACACACACACACACACACACGCTTGCAGACGTCCTCTGAAAGGGCCGCATTATGAGTTGTGAGGAGTGAGAGTGAGGCTGGAAACTCTGGGTTTAGGAGGTGAGGTGCTGAACAGTTCTCTCTGTGTGTGTGTGTGTGTGTGTGTGTCTCTCTTTTTCTGTCTGTGTGTGTGTGTTTGTGTGTGGCTCTCTTTTTCTGTCTGTGTGTGTGTGTGTCTCTTTCTCTGTGTATTACTGTGTGTGTGTGTGTGTGTGTGTGTGTGTGTGTGTGTGTCTCTCTGTGTGTTACTGTGTGTGTGTCTGTCTTTGGAAAACGGAGGGAAATCAGAAATGACTGAAGCAGCTTCTTATTTTCCCTCTTCTTCTTTTTCCGCCCTGCAGAGTTTAAAACTGATTTTAGTCAAACGATTAACATAGTATGACAGCAGCACGCTTACATTTACATATTTTAGTTTTTACATACAAGAATACGCCTAAAATAAATGTCTTGGGCGATTATAATAGTCCTGTGCCAGGGTCAGGGTTATTTTTTTAACCTTTATTTATACAGGTATATCCCATTGAGACCGGAGACTCTTTTGCAAGGGAGACCTGTTTTCCTTTCCCACGTTACCATTCACACACACACACATTCATACACCGATAGCAGGCTAACTAGTTGACACCACTTTTTAAACGCTGCCATACTGAGAAATACAGTGAGAGTTTTGTGGAGTTGATAAAGGCTTAATCAACTTTCTGTCAAACTCATTTGGCGATGGCTTGAATATAAGCTTGACATTCATTCATATGAAAAAGTTACGCACCGTAGCTTTACGTTGCTAAACCGGACCAAACAGTCAAGCCAGATTTTTCTTACACTACAGTATATAACCAGAAGTGTATGGAAAGCCCTTTATCTCATTCACACACACACACACACACACACACACACACACACACACACACACCAACACACACACACACCAACACACACACACACACACACACACACACACCCTAGCAAAACACAGGAACTAAGAAGTAAGCAAGTTAGCTGACACGACGGAAACAGCGCAGGTCTCCCATGTAAAGTAAAAACATCTGCTTCTTAAAATGTTTTATGGGGAAGCAAATGCAACCAACACATGTTTTGGGAGTCACGGAAACACACCGACGTATTTGCTTGAGAAAACACATACAGGGTTTTTTTTTTGATTTGATTTGATTAAATTTATTTCAGACATATCAAAAAAAGAAAAATTTAAAAGCATGAAAATACAATAAAAAAATATGTTCAAATGATTTCACAAAAGAAATAAAAATAATAAAAAAAAATAAACAAATAACATATTGAATTGATATGCCTGAAAAGGAGTAGGAAGAAGTATAAACTTAGTGGCTGTGGTGAAGTGTGTAGGGCGGTTCGGTCGTCCACTGGGTTACAGGGTCGGTGGTTCGATCCCCCGTCTCCCCGCCACATGTCCAAGTGTCCCTGGGCAAAGAGACACTGAACCCTAAATTGCTCCCGATAGTTATAGCTTGAACCCTGCGTGGTAGCTGCTGCTGCTGCTATCGGAGTATGAATGTGTGTGTGATTAGGTGAATGTGTACAAAACAATGTAAATGTCTGTGAAAAACCAGGGAAAAGAGCTTTATAAGTGGAGTCCATTTACCATGTAATACAAGCTTTGTTTGTGCTTTGCTCATGGTTCAGGAATGAAATGTTCCCCAGTCACATGTGAGAGTAATGTGTAAGATACAGGAGAATCTCCACAAAAAACGGATTGCTTAATCATATGTCACAATTTTCTTTTTTTTTTAAAGATAGATTTTTTGGCATTTTCAAGCTTTATTGGATAGGGCAGAGTTGAAATGGGGAGACAGAGAGAAAGAGAGAGAGAGGGGGGATGACCTGCAGTAAAGGTCCGATTTCAGTTTATAATGAATGCTCTTTTATTAAAGGTACCTTAAGAAATGCGTCTGAATTCCCATTATATCCTTATATCCCACTTTTACCAGAATGGGCTTGACATACGTTTGGCATTAAATTAAATTTTAAGTGGACTTAAAAATGTATATAAACATCTACTATATAACATATATATATCCCTGAGGGTACCCTTAAAAAAAAACGCTAGCTTGTCAAATCAAATGTCATAATTCTCTTTCTTTATGTTATTATAAACTCAAACCGATAATTGATTCAGCCTTTTCAGAGCCGTGACATTAAAACCAGAACAAAACAAAACGTGAGAATGGAAAACACTCTCCCTCCCACACACACTCTGTCTGGTCTTGTCCTTGTTACATTTTTCCTGTGAAGTAATAATCTGCATCGGCTCTGAGCTCGATTAGACATGTCTGAACACACACACACTACGCCTACGATGGTTAGCACCTGGTGACACGCACGCACAGTAGCACACACACACAAACATATTAACACACACGCACGCACACAGTAGCACCCAGACACGGTAACACACAGCATATTAACACATGCACGCACAGTAGCACACAGACACGGTAACACACACATACGCATATTAACACACACATACACACGCATATTAACGCACACACACATTAACAGACACGCACACACACACACACACTTACACATACAAGCACTCAAACACATGCACACACACACTTACACACGCACAGGCAGTCAAACAGATGCACTCACTCACGCACACACACACACACACACACACACACAGTGATTGCACACACACACACTCTAAGCACCTTGAGTAAACACACACACGCATATTCACACACACACACACACACACACACACTGTCACACATGTTGTAATTCATCTGTTTTGCTCAATGAGTATTTAAACTCATTACACAGGGCAGGGCTTCGGACTGTAGTAATGGTTTTATAAATCCGTCTTCAATGAGTGGTTAATATTCATTCAGTCATAGTGACATTTCATATTGAAGCAGTCGTTAAGAACACACACACACACACACACACACACACACACACACACACACACACACACACACACACACACACACACACACACACACACACACACACACACACACACACACACACACACACACACACACACACACACAACCAAATAGGTACAGACCTCATTTGAATGATAGATACTACAGCAGAACATTATCAGTGCAGTTTTAAATAGAAAGTCCCAACGTCCCTCAGATAAGTGTTACACCTTGGAACTTAAAGGTACACGCACACACACACACACACACACACACCCCAGTCACACACACTCACTCACTCACTCACTCACTCACTCACTCACTCACTCACTCACTCACTCACTCACTCACTCACACACACACACACACACACACACACACACACACACACACACACACACACACACACACACACACACACACACACACACACACACACACACACACAGGAATTGGTGTTTCACAGAACAGACTAGAAATGTAATATAATATTCATAAATGTGTTTTAATCTATATAATCACTTGAAGATAAACATTATTTTTTGTTATTACCTTAGAATGGGCCTTTTATATTTTCATAGGAGTGGGGGCTGCCACCATGTTGCACTGCCATGTTTCTACAGTAGCACAGAATGGACAAACTTAACGGCCATATATGTTTTTATATATAGTGGGCGTCCTGGGGAAATGCACTTGTTGGAAGTCCAAGAACTACCAAAATAAATAACTTCACCTCATCACTTGATATTGTGGAAAGACTTGAGGCAGCAGTGGTGGATGATGCCATCTTTAGTAACTACTAGCTTCTTGTCCTTGAAGGCCACCGTAGCTTCTGTAGAATTCCTCGGAACAGGAGGGGTAGGGAGGGAGCGTTGCAATCTAGGACTTTCACAACATTTACACTGTACATTCACTGTAATCACACATTGCACAACAGGGGCGAATGTGTCTCAGTTGGTAGAGCGGGTTGGAGGTTCGATTCCCGCCCTGCCACCTGTGTCATGGTTGTTGTGTCCTTGGGCAAGACACTTCACCCACCTTGCCTCGTGTGAATGTCGATAGTTAGCCTGCTGCTATCGGTGTATGAATGTGTGTGTGAATGGTAACGTGGGAAAGGAAAACAGGTCTCCCTTGTAAAAGAGTCTTCGGTCTCAATGGGATTTACCTGTATAAATAAAGGTTAAAGAAAAAAGAAAAAAAAAATTACTTTTGAAACACAGACTTTAGCTGCATTCAGTAGCATGTCACAGCTGTCAGTTCTAGAGTTAAATGTTCTCCGAGCTCAGAGCTGCAACAGGGAGGGGAAGGCAAATAAATCAAGCACACCTGGCTCGCCACACCTTAACGATTAACCCACGCCTCATACCTGTGTGTTGTGTGTGTGTTGTGTTGTGTGTGTGTGTGTGTGTGTGTGTGTGTGGTGTGTGTGTGTGTGTGTGTGTGTGTGTGTGTGTGTGTGTGTGTGTGTGTGTGTGTGTGTGTGTGTGTGTGTGTGTGTGTGTGTGTGTGTGTGTGTGTGTGTGTGTGTGTGTGTGTGTGTGTGTGTGTGTGTGTGTGTGTGTGTGTGTGTGTGTGTGTGTGTGTGTGTGTGTGTGTGTGTGTGTGTGTGTGTGTGTGTGTGTGTGTGTGTGTGTGTGTGTGTGTGTGTGTGTGTGTGTGTGTGTGTGTGGTGTGTTTAACCCTCTGCCACTTTTTTCTCTCCTCATTTTCCTTTGTCAGGCATGCAAACTCGTCACCTTTCGGCGAAATTCGCCGTTTTGGAATCGAAATTGGCCATCTATGTGATTCGTGGAGATCCGTTGAGAAAATATTTTTTGGAGGGGAGGGGGGGGGGTCTGATGGCCAGCACTGTGTGTGTGTGGAGCGGAGCGGAGCATGGACATGGAGTGACCATAGTGACTAACTATGATTGACGGATGTTAACTCCTATCATATGAGCTTTGACGGTCATTTGGCCAATCAGGAACAGTGTTTGTCATTGAGGGGCGGTGACATCAGTCAGTCAGAGCGTCTGTAGGGAAGTTAAAAAAAAATTCTCTCCGAGTCATCGGAGCGTTCAAGCAGCCGCAGTATTATTATTTTACCGTGTTAATGTGCCTACTAGTGTTGCCACCCGTCCCGTTTTTCCCAGAATTGTTCTCTTTTTTTCACCAGCTGTTTCCTTCGTTCAGTAGTTAAGGCCGTTTCATACGGGCCGAGGCGTTTGTTGCGCCAACTAATGCATTCTCAATGGAGGGGCGAGCGCGGCCGGGCAGAGAGAAAGTGCAGCGGGCAGGGGCGGTCTCAACGATCTCGGGGCCCGTTTCAAGACCCAGTGTGGGGCCCCCACTTTTTTTTTTTTTTTTTTTTTTTTTTTTTTTTTTTTTTTTTTTAAATAAATAATGCTTGTGCATGCTCCCTGCGAAAATAGAAAAAAAGATTGTGGAAACCATTTGGTTCATATACGGATTATGAGATAATGGGCCCAGCAATTTTCTTCTCAAAGTACACCAGATTGATGAATTTTACTTTAAAAGGTTGCATTTTTTTCTTCCGGGGGAGCATTCCCCCGGACCCCCCTACAAGGTACAGGGTTCCCACCTCAGTCTCCTTATATATCCTACTGTAAAAAGCACTGTAGGTGTTTATGGTTATTATAGGTCATTACACTGGTCAGTCTGAACTGGTAGCCTAATAATGGCCGAGCCCTCCGCCCCAAACATCAAGTGTCCCTTTTTTTCCTAAATCCAAGGTGGCAACCCTAGTGCCTACTCGGTTTATGTGAATCACTTTTTAAATACATTCACAGAGTTTGCCAACCGTTGTTTTACAGCCATTTGCATTGATTTATGCGCATGCTGGTTAACGGCCGCGGTTGGCGGATTGTCACTGCAGATTAACATCCAGACCCCCCTACCGGTGTTTGTTTTCGGACTTCTCACCTTTTTCATGGCTTATGAGTTTGCATGCCTGCTTTGTAAATGTGGCCAATAATGAATGTTTTGCTTCTGATTAGTCATGGTGGAGCGGAGAAGGTGAGAGAGGTAGAGAGAGAGAGGGGAGAGGGAAAGAGGTAGAGAGAGGGGGAAGGAGGTAGAAAGAGAGGGGAGAGAGAGAGAGGGAAAGGGAGTTGTGGGACAGAGAGAGAGGGGAAAGAGGTAGAGAGGGAGGGAGGGAGGGAGAGAGAGAGAGAGAGGGAAATATAGAAGTAGAGAGTGAAAGACAGAGAGAGAGAGATAGGAGGAGAGGGAGAGAGAAAGGTAGGTAGATGGAGAGAGCGGAGAAAGAAAGGGAAAGAGAGAGAGAGGGAGAGAGAGGTAGAGAGAGAGAAGGACAAATAAAGGACACTGAAGGAGAGATGGATAAGAAACAGGGGAATGTTCTGAGTTGGTTTGTACCTCTGTGGTTGATTACAGTTGTTGGAATTCACTTTGGATTTAAACGTCAACTGAATGGAATGGAATGAATTCTGGATTCAACTGAATGGAATGGAATGAATTCTGGATTCAACTGAATGGAATGGAATGAATTCTGGATTCAACTGAATGGAATGAGAGAGGAAGTGTAGGGGACGATAGCGGATGTGGAACAAGGGATTGAAAAGGAATAAGAAAGGAGAGAGAGAGAGAGGTTTCAATGCATTCTGAGTGAGTGAGTGAGTGAGTGAGTGAGTGAGTGAGTGAGTGAATGAGTGAGTGAGTGAGTGAGTGAGTGAACATACAGTCAGCACCAGTCCAGGTTGGCATCACTTCCTGTTATTACACACACACACACACACACACACACACACACACACACACACACACACACACACACACACACACACACACACACACACACGATCTTTCACTGTGATTGTTCCCTTTTTTTACGTAACTCAGCTGTGACTCAGTGCTGCAGCATGTGTGTGTGTGTGTGTGTGTATGTGCGCGCCTGTGTGTGTGTGTGTCTGTTTCTGAGTG
>CM047518.1:25356926-25358464 GCA_026122265.1 Ammodytes dubius
AAAGGTATGAGACACACACACACACAAACACACACTGACGCACGCACACACACAGACACACATGCACGCACGCTCACTCACTCACACACACACACACACACAAACGCTGTCTCACGCACGCACGCTCACTCACTCACTCACCCACCCACCCACCCACAAATGTACTCACTCTTATGGTCTAAAACTCAAATTCAGCCTTCAAAGATAGTTGTACACACAAACACACACAGACATACCTACCAACACACACGCACGCACGCACGCGCGCACACACACACACACTCCCTAACCACTCTCCCCTTTCCTTCTTTAGAATATAAAAAAGCGCGAGCAGACATCAAGAAGAAATCCTCAGACACCATCAAACTACAGAAGAAAGTCAAGAAAGGTAAGAGCAAGAGCAACATCTCTCATATCCAACCCCCCCCCCCCCTCTTTATCTCACATCCTACAGGTTTAATAATAATAATAATGATGGATTAGATTTATATAGCGCTTTTCAAGGCACTCAAAGACGCTTTACAGGGTTCCAGGTTCCATTCATTCACACACAGTCATACTGTTGGTGGTAAACTACACTAGTAGCCACAGCTGCCCTGGGGCAGACTGACGGAAGCGTGGCTGCCATTCAGCGCCATCGGCCCCTCTGACCACCACCTCAAACACACAGCAGTCATACACATTCACACGTTTACAGCAACACTGACACACACACTGCAACAATACAACTGGGGCTGAGAAAATCGGCTACAAAGCGCTATATAAGTCAAGTCCTTTTACCATTTTACAACTTTCAAAAGCAAAAAATGCGCTGGAGGGCAGTAGTGATTCGATTAAACTGCCAATCTCACAGTTGAATAATCGCAAAAAAAAAGCGGTTATGAAACAAGGATATAGGAGTTGGCTTCGATCAATCTCGTTAGTGTGCATGAGTCGCAATAAAATTAATTTCCTTCTCTCCCTGTCTGTGTCAGCCTTTGATAAATCGTTTGTGTGCATGAGTCGCAATAAAACAAATTCCTATGCAATGTCAAGAAAAAAACTGTAAAATTAATACAAGTATGAAAGAAGGAAGATAGCTGAAGATTTTGTAGCTTGAATGAAGTTTCTAGGATGAAGTAAAATGGAAGCCAATGTTACAAATATACGAATATGAATCAATGAGTTTTTTTTTTAAGATATTTTTTTGGCATTTTTTTTTATGCTTTATTGATAGTGTAGAGACAGAGTTGAAATGGGGCAGAGAGGGGAGTGACATGCAGAGAACGACCGCGGGCTGGAATCGAACCCGGGTCCGCTGCTGGCCGAGGCCCATGGGGGGGACGCCCTACCAACTGAGCTAAGGGCGCCCCAAGATATTTATTCTTTGACTTTTAGTTGACTATAGGCAACGAGTGGTGGTATTCTATTCTATTGAAGCCATCTTGCAGAGAGTGAGGTAATCCTCCACGGTAAAGCCATGCAGTGTGTTTGATCTGTGCTGCCTACACACACACACACACACACACACACACACACACACACACACACACACACAC
>CM047518.1:25372459-25384959 GCA_026122265.1 Ammodytes dubius
TCCCGATCTTACCACTCGTCTTACCACCCATCAGCCTCATCGACGATAATGTGTTTGCTGATTTCGTCTTCGATGGTGATGATGATGATGATGATGACGACGAATACCTGTTGATGATGCTGACAAATACGTCACCAGCCATCGTCCCGATAGAGATCCCACCAGCCATCAGCCTCATCGGCATCTTCGATGGTGATGCTGAAGCTGATGACGTCCCGATCCCACCAGTCAGATGATGATGATGATGATGATGATGATGATGATGATGATGATAATGATGAGGAGGAGGAGGAGGAGGAGGAGGAGGAGGAGGAGGAGGAGGAGGAGGAGGAGGAGGAGGAGGAGGAGATCAGTGAATCTGAGGAAAGTGATTCTGAGGAGAGTGATGGTTTGTAACTAAATTATAATTCAAATAGGAGAACTGGAATGAACTGTTCTTCTCAGTGTAAACCAATTAATTCATATTACCGGTGATGCTCTGAACAGTGTGATTTAGTGACTAGAGTCTGGTGCTTTTTTCCCATAAGACTTTTGGGCAGGTCACAGTATTCAAATCTAAAAATCTAAATAATAGCATTACAGATGGCTGCTGCTTCAGTGTTCATTATTGTGCATGAGGGCTTAGTGTTTCTCATTCGGTTCAAGTTGAAGGAATACTGTAAGAGAGATGTAATTAAATCCTACTTAAAGCTGGGGTATAATGATTTCTGATTGGTTTAAGTTAACATGAGCTGTACACTTTGACCAATCAGAGCGTGGCTCCGATTCTCTGTTCTTATTGGCTGTTGGGACTGACCATTCACTTTGGCACGACTTTTTTGGTGTAGAGTGTGTCAGGGAGGGACCATAGGGGAGGGACCAAAGAGAACAAGTGGAGCGGTTGAGGTATTTGGATTCGAATCTCTATCCCAACTGCTATTTTCTCCCCAAATCATATACCCCAGCTTTAATTTTAATGGATCGTTGTGAAGTGTGCATGGTTTTTGCTATAAACAGATTGCTTCAGAAAAATGTTGGCCTCCCAGGATATAAGGGTTTAATGAGTAAATTACACCTCAACTACATTCTTTGGACATTTAAATAAACATTGTTCAAACTAAATTCAAACACCCACTCGCTAACGGTCGAGTTTGTTTCCTTATATAAAAGTTGAGGTTAGCTGGTCACCCCACAACCATCTGATGTATGCAACTGCCTTCTAGTTTGAGTTGAGTCATCAAACATAGTTTTACGTTTTCACAGCAGGAGAAAAGAGAAGGAATTTGAGTTCAGTTTCACTTTTACTGCAGTTTAAAGTTTGGGGCTATTTTATTTTTATTTTTAGGAATATCTATTGTTTCACATAGGGAATAGAAGATAGGTAGTTTATGAGTGTGGGCTTATTGTGGAGTAGTTAATGCAAGTACAAAAATGTACTGTTATTATTTTTTTCAATTAAACAGTTAATCTTTTTTGGTTGAGGGAATTATATGTGTCACTGGTGAAATGTTGTAGGCTATTAATTGTTCAAAATAATTAAAGGCCTACTTCACCGGTTTGAATATGAAGGTGTATTGAATTCTGAGATACTATGTAGTATAAATGTGCAAAAAAAATTGAAATCGGTTCATCCTAGCCTGAGAAAAGGCAGAAAGAGTGTTTATTTTAACCCTATATTTCTCTTTCTTGTGACATCACAGAAAGAGAAATATAGGGTTAAAAAAAAACTTACTTTGTAAATATTACTGTGATGTCTTTTACTGTGACATCACAGTAATATTTACAAAGTACGTTTTACAAAGCTGTCCGAGACGAGCATTTAAATCCGGCCTAACGGATAATGTGCCTTTTAGTCTGTAACCCGTTGTGATTATTTCACAGTCTCATTTCTGCTGAGTAAGAGATTCTACTGAGCATGTGCGAGCTTGATTTTCTTCATGCTGCTGCTTAACGAGTGACACGTGTTAGACAAGTTGATAAAGAAGTTTAATTGAAAATATGAAAACAAATGTTTTGCTGCAGTTGTGTGAATAAAATCCCTAATGTTGAAAAAATAGTTTTTGTGTGTGTTTGTCTTTCATATATGTCATCATGTTTTATTCCCTAGTTCTGCATTACTGTGACGTCATCAAGAGGTCATCAGCTGAATCGCCAGCACACAGTTTTGGGCAATTACTTCAGAATGACACACTACTTTTTTGGAACAAAGAGAGAGAGACATGTGTGTGTGTGTGTGTGTTTGTGTGTGTTTCGGGGGGGGGGGGTATCTATTCAGCCTCTGAGACAGCACACAGGACATTAGCAGCAGTTTGTAATGATTCAACAGAAACCTACATACAGCCTTGAGACTGGAACTTCTGTAAGAATCACAGGGGGTTGGTCAGGGTAACCTTTGGATTTTAAGCATGGAAGCTAATTCTGGATTTATGGATCTATGTATATTGCAAAATAATCTATAAATAAATAAGATTCTATCTCTATTAATAATAATGTGCTAAAGTACCTTTCAAACGACAATCAATTTGTTATTAACTTATATTGCTCATTTATTATAATAAAATGCATGCATTGTATTAATAAATATATTATGATAAAGCTTCAATTAATATAATTCATATTTGTTATAGTCCAGTACATTCTATTTGGTGATGAAGAAGGTGAGATGCGGATGAAAAGTAAGTGGGCCCTGATCTGTAACTATTTTTCAAACATTCTTGCAGTTTAGTTTCCTTTGCGATTCTTCTTACAAGCAAATTGTAGCAGTATTAAGTCCAAGCTTAAATGCTCGCTTCAACCAAATTTATACGTATATATATATTTCCTCATCTGTAGCTAATCCTATCTGACTAATCCGTGCAGGTTTTGAGATGTTTTCTATTGGTTATGGCAACTGGTGAGAGCAATGTCATCTTTGTGTGTTTGACATTGTAAAGACTGGAAGCATAAAGAAACTTTAGCCTTTGTCAAAAAAGGAAAAATAATCCAACATTTCCAAACGATTGTTTACGATCATGGACCTTTTTGCCAAAGGATACTCTTGTACCATGTACACTTAATGAGCATCCTTCTGTTCTAACATGGTGATTGTTATGGACAGTCCATGGCTAACACAAACGTCTAATAACAAACTACCGCTTAGGTTTAGATCAGGGTGGCCATTCCTCAGTCACGCTTCTCCAGGTGTCTCGCTCGTTGCCCACGGCGCGTTGAAGTCTCCCAGCAGAAATATAGAATCCCTTACTGGAGCCCCATTCAGGACTACATCAGGGACTCCAAGAAGGCAGAATACTCTGAGAGCTGCTGTTAGGTGCATACGGACAGACTACAGGCAGTTTTCCCCTCAATAACCTGCAGGTTTAGTGAGGCGTCCCTCTAATAGGCTAAACTCCATCAATGTGGCGCTCCAGGGATTTGTGAATATCCCCACACCCATTGGCACCTCACACCCTTGGGAACTGCAGAGAAGAATAGAGTCCGACGCCTATTCAGGAGTACGGTTCTAGAACCAAAACTGTATGTAGGGGTAACCCCACCAGATAACATTTGTAGCATTCCACCTCTGGCACACACTCCGGCCACTTCCCCAAAAGAGAGTTGACCCTCTGCCACCAGGGTCTGGTCCATCGAGGTCCATGGCCTACCCTGCCATCCGTGTGGCATTGAATCGGACCCCAGCGGTTCCTCCTATGACTGGTGGGCCCACCGGATGGAGGAGGTGGGGCGTGCCACTTACCTCTTTCGGTACATTGCATCCCATTAGCAACCAAGCACTTCTCTCTCTGGGCCTGGCTCCAGGAAGATCTCCGGGCTTCTTCCATGCAGGGTCACTACACTTCTTCCTCAGTTATTCATGAGGTCTTTGTGAACCATTCTTAGTCTGGCCAATGGCCCTGAGAAGCTTGTCCTTGTCCTTACTCAAATGTCCCCTGTGACTGATATATGATTCTAAATGGCATTATTTATTTTTTACATACTGATACATTAACATCAACAGCTTTTTTTTTTCAAACCGCGCTCACCAGAACAGAGTAGCAACGGCTTCTGTCTTTCTTCCTCATCACTGACAGCCTCCACCATACGGCCAGTCTGATAGCTTCCCCCACCACCTGCAGCAGCCAGCAGACAGATAGCACCGTGTCCTCTCTGAGCAAGAGCTGCCAGGTGACGTTTGTAAAAACGTTAATTGTTTTATAGGTCCACATTCAGTAGGCCACGGCACTGCATATCTATTAAAAGGCTAACCTAATAGTAATATGGCAACAAAAAAAGTTTGTAAAGTGAGTTTGTAAATATGTAAATGGTCCTAGTTAATTTGTACTTTGTATTTCATAAAGTGATCAAAGGTTGTTTTTGTGAAACATTGATGTGAAAGGTAACTAGAAACTATACAGTAGCTGTTAGCTGAATATAGTGGAGTAAAATGACCTTACTCGTTAGTTGAAGCCAACATCATAAGTTCTGTGTAACATAATTCATTATGGGAAATCAGACTGTGTGTATGTGTGTGTAAACATAGGCCCTTCTAAATAAAGTCATCATTGGGCTTATATTACTGCAGACAAGATGGCTTTGTTTCATGTGAAGGTCAGTTACACCACTTCAACCTGGATGTTGCCCATCAAATGTTGGATTTTCTCATTGTATATTGAAAGGTCCAAATTCAAATCTGGGGATTGCTTCATTACACTACCCTGCTACTATTTTAAACTGGTTTTAAACAAGTTTTTTATTGGTTGACAACCTAAACTAAAACTGGTTTGTTGCAGTGAAGGGTGAAGCATTTCCAAAGAAATGACGTGACTAAAGTGCACGCCTCTTTGGACTTGTCATAGAGGAAACCAACATTGTTCCTCCTACTCTGATATGAAGTGAAAAAAACAGAGCTCAACTCATAACTTCTGTTGAAAGCGGAGAGCTACAGGACAGAACACGGAAATACTGGAATACCAACGCGCCTCTGCTGCTGCTGATCGGACACAAGTTGAGGGAAAAAACCCTGAGCAAAGTAACTTCAAGAGACCAAGTGAGTAAGGGAACAAGACTGGGCTTGTTTCATATTTGACGTGTGTTTTCAGTATCACTTGCATACATGGCTTCCCAGGCAGAGGAGGACCTGTCCTGTGCTGTCTGTCGAGAGATCTTTAGAAATCCTGTCGTTCTGACGTGCAGCCACAGCTTCTGTAAAGATTGTCTGCAGAGATGGTGGAGAGAGAAAAATATAAAGGAGTGTCCCGTTTGCAAGAGAAGATCATCAAGGAGTGATCCTCCTCGTAACCTGGCGTTAAAGAACCTTTGTGAGGCTTTCTTACTGCGGAGAGACCAGAGAGCTTCATCAGGGTCTGAGCTTCTCTGCAGTCTGCACAATGAGAAACTCAAACTGTTCTGTCTGGACCATGGGAAGCCAGTGTGTGTCGTCTGTCGAGATTCAAAAATCCACAAAAACCACAGTTTCAGTCCTGTTGATGAAGCTGCTCAGGATTGTAGAAATAACTTCAAGAAAACCCTGAAGCCTTTACAAGAGAAACTGAAGGACTTTGAACAAGTTAAAGGAAACTGTGATGTAACAGCAGCACACGTTAAAGTCCAGGCCCAACGCACAGAGAGGCAGATTAAGGATCAGTTTAAGAAGCTTCACCAGTTTCTAGAGGAGGAAGAGAAGGCCAGGATCTCTGCTCTGAGGGAGGAAGAGAAGCAGAAAAGTAAAGTTATGAAGGAGAAGATTGAGGGTCTGACCAGAGAGATAGCAGCTCATTCAGAGACAGTCAGAGCCACTGAGGAGCAGCTGAGAGCTGAAGACATCTCATTCCTGCAGAACTACAAGGCTGCAGTGGAAAGAGTCCAGCAGCGCCCCCTGCTGGATGATCCACAGCTGGTCTCTGGAGCTCTGATAGACGAGGCCAAACACCTGGGCAACCTGGCCTTCAACATCTGGACCAAGATGAAGGAGGAGGTCTCCTACACTCCTGTGATTCTTGACCCAAACACTGCTCATGCACAACTCACCCTGTCTGATGATCTGACCAGTGTGAGACGTGGGGAGAAACAGGAGGTTCCTGAAAACCCAGAGAGGTTTAGGACCTTGGTCTCTGTCCTGGGCTCTGAGGGGTTTAACTCAGGGACTCACAGCTGGGACGTTGAGGTTGGAGACAGTAAAAGCTGGTCTCTGGGTTTAGCTACAAAGTCTCTCATGAAGAAGGGGGAAATGCAGTCTAGAATATGGAGAATAGGATTCTCTGATGGTGGATATACGGCCTTCTCCCTATCAGAGCCACCAGAAACTCTCTCCGTGCAGAAGAAGCTTCAGAAGATCAAAGTTGAACTGGACTGGGAAAACGGGAAACTGTCATTCTCTGATCTTGATACGGGAGAACAGATACACACTTTCTACCCATCTTTCACTGAGAGACTGTTTCCATACATCAGCACTACAGAAGACGTCCCGATAAAGATCTTACCAGCGGAAGACAATGATACTGATGATAATGATGGTCAGGATGATGATGATGACAATGAGATCTTACCAGCCATCAGCATCATCGATGATAATGAGTATGCTGATGTCTTCCCGATCCCACTACCCATCGTCCCGACGATCCCACTACCCATCGTCCCGATCCCACTACCCATCGTCCCGATCCCACTACCCATCGTCCCGATCCCACTACCCATCGTCCCGATCCCACTACCCATCAGCCTCATCGATGGTGATGATGACGACGAATACTTCCCGATAGAGACACCACAGGTCCCGATCTTACCACTCGTCTTACCACCCATCAGCCTCATCGATGATATTGAGTTTGCTGATTTCGTCTTCGATGGTGATGATGATGATGATGATGACGAATACCTGTTGATGATGCTGACAAATACGTCACCAGCCATCGTCCCGATAGAGATCCCACCAGCCATCGTCCCGATAGAGATCCCACCAGCCATCGTCCCGATAGAGATCCCACCAGCCATCAGCCTCATCGGCATCTTCGATGGTGATGCTGAAGCTGATGACGTCCCGATCCCACCAGTCAGATGATGATGATGATGATGATGATGATGATGATGATGATGATGAGGAGGAGGGAGGAGGAGGAGGAGGAGGAGGAGGAGGAGATCAGTGAATCTGAGGAAAGTGATTCTGAGGAGAGTGATGGTTTGTAACTAAATTATAATTCAAATAGGAGAACTGGAATGAACTGTTCCTCTCAGTGTAAACCAATTAATTCATATTACTGGTGATGCTCTGAACAGTGTGATTTAGTGACTAGAGTCTGGTGCTTTTTTCACATAAGACTTTTGGGCAGGTCAAAGTATTCAAATCTAAAAATCTAAATAATAGCATTACAGATGGCTGCTGCTTCAGTGTTCATTATTGTACATGAGGGCTTAGTGTTTCTCATTCGGTTCAAGTTGAAGGAATACTGTCAGAGAGATGTAATTAAATCCTACTTAAAGCTGGGGTATATGATTTCTGATTGGTTTAAGTTAACATGAGCTGTACACTTTGACCAATCAGAGCGAGGCTCCGATTCTCTGTTCTTATTGGCTTCACTTTGGCATGACTTTTTTGGTGTAGAGTGTGTCAGGGAGGGACCATAGGGGAGGGACCAAAGACAACAAGTGGAGCGGTTGAGGTATTTGGATTCAAATCTCTATCCCAACTGCTATTTTCTCCCCAAATCATATACCCCAGCTTTAATTTTAATGGATCGTTGTGAAGTGTGCATGGTTTTTGCTATAAACAGATTGCTTCAGAAAAATGTTGGCCTCCCAGGATATAAAGGTTTAATGAGTAAATTACACCTCAACTACATTCTTTGGACATTTAAATAAACATTGTTCAAGCTGAATCGAAACACCCACTCGCTAACGGTTGAGTTTGTTTCCTTATATAAAAGTTGAGGTTAGCTGGTCACCCCACATCTGATGTATGCAACTGCCTTCTAGTTTGAGCTGAGTCATCAACAATAGTTTTACCTTTCACAGCAGGAGAAAAGAGAATGAATTTTGAGTTCAGTTTCACTTTTACTGCAGTTTAAAGTTTGGGGCTATTTTTATTTTAAATATATTTTTTAGGAAGTCTTCTATTGTTTCACATAGGGAATAGAAGATAGGTAGTTTATGAGTGTGGGCTTATTGTGGAGTAGTTAATGCAAGTACAACAATGTACTGTTATTATTTTATTCAATTAAACAGTTAATCTTTTTTGGTTGAGGGAATTATATGTGTCACTGGTGAAATGTTGTAGGCTATTAATTTTTTATTGACAGTGTAGAGACAGAGTTGAAATGGGGCAGAGAGGGGAGTGACATGCAGAGAACGACCGCGGGCTGGAATCGAACCCGGGTCCGCTGCTGGCTGAGGCCCATGGGGGGGGGGGGGGGGACGCCCTACCAACTGAGCTAAGGGCGGCCCCTTGTAGGCTATTAATTGTTCGAAATAATGAAGTTTCAGTAATTTTCTTACAAACATAAGAATACAAAATGTGACTTGTCTTTGTAGTTTATGATGTTCTTTATTGTTGAGGCAGTGTGGGCAATTCAGTTGTTTTGTTCTGTATTATTTTCTATGTAGAATCACAGATTAAACAGACTAAATTAATCTACCAAGACTTACAAATGCATCAGCTCCTGGGATCTCCTACCAAATACAACACAACTATTAATGAGACCAGCTGTCCGACATGAACATTTAAATCCGGCAAAACGGATAATGTGCCTTTTAGTCTGTAACCTGTTGTGATTATTATATACCTGTCTCATTTATTATTATTTTTTTTTTTCCAAAGATATTTTTTGGGCATTTCTATGCTTTATTGATAGTGTAGAGACAGAGGTGAAATGGGGCAGAGAGGGAGTGACATGCAGAGAACGACCGCGGGCGGGAATCGAACCTGGGTCTGCTGCTGGGCCCATTCCGGGAGGGGGACGCCTTACCAACTGAGCTAAAGGGGCCCCCCTTACCTGTCTCATTTCTGCTGAGTAAGAGATTCTACTGAGCATGTGCGAGCTTGATTTTCTTCATGCTGCTGCTTAACGAGTGACACGTGTTAGACAAGTTGATAAAGAAGTTTAATTGAAAATACAGCTCCAGAAAATATTAAGAGACCAGTCTGGATTTTTCTTCAATCTGCATCTCTACATAACTTATTGAAAATGCTCTTAATGGCAATATTTTTATTGTGAATTTGGTAGAAATGTTGACAGTAGTTTATAGTATAAAACCAAAATGTTTATTCTACTCCAAACATATACCTATAAATAGTCAAACAAGAGACATTGAACATTTGGAGTGGTCTCTTAATTTTTTTCCAGAGCTGTATGAAAAAAAATGTCATGCTGCAGTTGTGTAAAAAAATCGTTAGTGTGCCCAAAAAAATAGCAATAAAAACTTTGAGTTTTTGAGTGTGTGTGAGTGTGTGTTCTTCATATATAGGTCATCATGTTTTATTACCTTGGTTGTGCATTACTGTGACGTTTTAAGGAGATCATCAGCTGATTCACCCGCACACACGCGCACACACACACACACACACACACACACACACACACACACACACACACACACACACACACACACACACACACACACACACACACCACACACACACACACACACACACACACACACACACACACACACACACACACACACACACAGGTAATACATGTCATTGCTATTTATGGGCACTTACCTCAGAATGACAAACCAGTTTCAGGACAGCGAGTGTGAGAGAGAGAAGGACAGAGAGAGAGAGAGAGAGAGAGAGAGAGAGAGAAGGACAGAGAGAGAGAGAGAGAGAGAGAGAGAGAGAGAGCGAGAGAGAGAGAGCGATGTAACCCGTCTGCGTTGTGTTCCTGGTGATGTAACAAAGGCACGGCAGAGAATGATGATTTTCTGGTTCTCTTTACCGGCAGCTCTCTGTGGGATGAATAAAATCCGTGAGCTCAGCTGTGTCGGCTCTCCAACGGTCAAATCATCAATGGCTTTGTTCTTGTAACTCTAAGCTACAAACATTATGTATTAATTGAATATATTAAATGTATAATTAAAAAGTCAGTTTAAAAAATGTTACATTAACTGACACTTTAAATCAGTAAAGGTGTTGTTCTTCCACATTCCACTTTTGCTTTTAAGAATTATAAAATTTAAACCAACCAAAAATACCGTGCGTAAGAAAAACATCCAAAATATAATAAAATTTGATTAAATAATTAGACAATAAACATTGAAATGTATAACCAGGAATCCCTTATTTCTCGATTCATCAGTAAATGGAAACTCATTTTATTAGAATTCAACATTACAATTATTTATGGAATGTGTTACTATCATTTTAACAACCTAACATAGCCTACTGAAAACAAAATGTAAAAAATATAGACCCAGAGATATTTACACAAAATACACATAGCCTATCTTTTAACCAAATGAATAGCTCACTACCTGTGGCGATAAATAAAATCATTTAACTCTAGTCACGGTCGGCTCTCCCGGTTAAAAAAAAAAGTAAAATTCACGCACAATGGGGGATGACGGGGCGAGATTTATATACAGTCTATCTATTGGCCTGATTCAGTTGAAGCTAAATCATCATGCTAGCACTAACTTTTATCATCACACAAACATTACTAGGTTTAAACTTAAATTGGCGGACTCAAATCCCCACAGGACGAGTGTGATAGTATTGGGAGTGGGGTACATCAGTTTGGTGACATTCGAAACCCAAATTATAACGTAAATGGACTTTTTTTAACGTTAGCGGTTGGCAGGATATCACTTACCTCCGGTCAGATCATCAACGGCTTTGACCGGAACGTTCCGGAACGTTCACAGAGCGCCGAGGGACCGGGTCTACGTGATTGCGTCACTTGCTTTGAACGCGTCACCAGTCACACACACACACACACACACACACACACACACACACACAACACACACACACACACACACACACACACACACACACACACACACACACACACACACACACACACACACACACACACACACACACACACATACACAAGGAACGCACACAGACAGGAGATTCTTTGGACCCAAAATTAGACTATTTTAAGGATGTTTAGAAAACCGCTACAGAGACATATTGTGTTGTTAGTGTGTGTGTGTGTGTGTGTGTGTGTGTGTGTGTGTGTGTGTGTGTGTGTGTGTGTTTGTATATATGTGTGTTTGTGTGTGTGTGTGTGTTTATTCTAGCCTCACAGAATATAAAAAAAGCTATTTAAAGCATTTAAATTACTATAGCCTAATATATATATATATTTTTAAAGGTATTTTTTGGCATTTCTATGCTTTATTGATAGTGTAGAGACAGAGTTGAAATGGGGCAGAGAGGGGAGTGACATGCAGAGAACGACCGCGGGCTGGAATCGAACCCGGGTCTGCTGCTGGCCGAGGCCTATGGGGGGGACGCCCTACCAACTGAGCTAAGGGCGCCCCCCTATAGCCTAATATTTAGTTGTTAAACTATAGTCCAGTAACAAATTAAGATGAAAGAATTATGTAAGTGCATTAAATATAACTAAAACGTAAACATAAATGTCAGGATGGATGAATATACTGATACTTCAAGAAGAACTACTGGAGAATTAATGCCGATTCATGTATCATTAAAGGTGCAGTGTGTAATATGACATCATCAAGAAAGTTCTACAAAGTTCTAGAATGCAACGCTCCCTGGGTAACCCCAACCCTTTTGAATAATAACAGAAGCTACAGTGGCCTTCAAGGACAAGAACAATTCTAAATTTTAAACAATGCACCTGATGACATTTCAACTATGACACTTTCAAGATGGCAGCACTAGGCCTTGGTCCAAAATATGGAAAAATATGGACATATATGAGACCCTTTCTAAGGGAAAAAAAAATAATTCAAAACATTTTTTTCAGCTATTATGCACCAAATTAAATGTACTTATGGATATTTAATTACTTTCTACAAAATCTGCTAGGAAATAAAACCCAAAATTCTACACACTGCAGGTTTAAATATATAACTAAAACGTAAACATAAATGTCAGGATGGATGAATTACTGATACTTCAAGAACTGCTGGAGAATTCATGCCGATTCATGTACCATTAATATAAAGTGTCACTTCAATTTTTTTTATTCCCGTAAAGGGTTTTTACTGGGAGTTTTTTCTCAGCCGAGCTAAGGGTGTAAGGGCAGGGTGTCATATTGTGTCATATTGTATGAAATGTAAAGCCCACTGAGACAAATGTATTTGTGATTTTGGGCTATACAAATAAAACTGATTTGATTTGATTCACCACTTCCTTTCATATTTGTGGAATTGAAGAGCGTTATGTTGACATTCAAAAGTGTACAGGACATTGTAGAACATTTATGACATTTCCGTTCAAACAAACGTCCGACTCACAATCCAACAAGCAAACTTTGATCTTGAAAAGAGCCATCGTAACATGATCGCACACACACACACACACACACACACACACACACACACACACACACACACACACACACACACACACA